>KN491162.1:0-10535 GCA_000787155.1 Scartelaos histophorus | reverse complement strand
GTAGGGAGCAAGACACGGAATCCTGCATGGGCGAACTGAGTTGTCAGCTATTCTGTTGAGTTTCATAGACTGTGAGGTGAAACAAGACTTGCGTACAGCTGTTTCCGGGCTGACACAGAGGGAGGCAGATGAAGAGCAGAAGAGAGAGAGAGAACATGGAGTAGTCTGTGATGTGCGCACTGATGTAGCGGCAGCTCGAGGTCAAATGCTGCCAGTGTTTTGTGTTCATCTTTGTCTCGTCTCCCCAGTGCCCTCCTAAATTATTCACAGCCCTGAAGATGCCTCCTGTATTCGTCTCTTCCTCTCCACTCTCTGTTTTCACACACTTTCCTCATGTCTCTCATTTGTCGGCTTGGTTCATAAAATACTTTTCTCACAGAGTTATAGAAACACGCTTTCTGCTCAACACGTCCAACCTCTCGAGCTCTCTTCAGCGCTATGCCATATGTTTTTCAAGACATGGGGGAAACTTTAATTATTGTAATTATCTCACTGAAACCACTTTTTTACTGTCAGTCATGAACTTGAGCACACAGTCTGCAATAACTGCCTGCCGATCAGCTCTTTCTGGCTTAAAGCACAGTGCAGAGCAGCCTTAAGAGCCAAGGCTATTACCATATCTGTCCAACCTCGTCCTCCTGCGTTCTTAATACTCTAATGATTTTTACTGACTTTGTAGCCATTTTATCTCACTGAGTTCAGAGATAACTCCCAAGGGCACACCAAATCCTTAGGCCAGTCGATCCTTCTGATTACCAATGTGTCCATCAGTTTCACCTCCAAAGGTCTTGCCAATAAAATCTACTTTCAACACCAAGGACAAGTCTGTGAAGCAGGTGATAATTTAGTGGAACCTGTTAGATGTTGCATAAAATAACTCCATTATTTAGAGTAGTAACAGAGTGGTATGTTTCTGACTCCTCTCTCTGTCGTGTTAGCTACAGCAGTTGAGTGAGCTCCTCACAACCACCTGAGGAGAGAGTGTAGCAGAGAGAGAGCTACAATCATCCCAGCCTTGCCACAGGACACCCATTTGTAATGCTGTTCCCTGCCTACAATAACGTTTGATCATGGCAGAGGGAACTGGGCGTATGGAGGGGGAATGGAGGAGGGGGGCTCAGCCTCTCTCGTCACTCCTCCAGAAGCCCCTCCCGCTTTCTCCCAATTGCTGTCACCCAGTGTGAATGCCCCCTCTGGCCCAATGACAAGTCGAGCGTGAAACGCTTGGCTGCCCCCTGAAATTAGCAGGAGAGCCCCCGGCGGCACATGCTTCTCATGACCAGCACACAGTGGGCTGCGCCAGATTCTTTTCATTAGGCTGTGGCCTGCCAGCCCCGGACTCTACCTCCTTCTGCTCTCACTTCATCCCTACCTCCCACTCTGTCCCCTGTCAGCCAGAGCCCAGTAAACAGCATCTGCACTGCTCATCACATTACTGATGCAGGGACCAGTCAGAGATGCGAGCCAAGATTTGTGTTTCCACAAATGTAAAGTGTGATACAGTGGTTTGTGTGTGCTACATGCTGCAGTGCTTGTGTGCATATCTGTGCGGCCTGACAGGATTAGAGAGGAAGAGCTGGTAGTAGCAGCACTGAGAGCGAATGAGAGAGGAGGGGAGTAGTACAGAGCTCTGCCTGGAGGCTCAATCTGTTCCTCACTGAGCTACATCAGTGTTAGCGACGGCGTTGGGGCCGCGGGGAAGCCTCCACTCGCTCCATCAAACTGTCAGGCAGCCAGCGGAGCTGCACAGGGAGACTCTCAGCTGCCCCCGGGGCCAGTTCAAGTCAACATCCCATTTCCGTGCCTCCTCGCCTAATTTCTCCTACGCCTGACTTAAATTTCCAATGCCCAGTGTGTGCGCTGCAGCTCAGCAGCAGCAGGCCCGGGGCCATGTCAAAACACAGGAGGTGCTGAGGGTTTTCTCTGGATGTGTTTTCAAATTCAGAGGCGAGATAGCACAGTCACATGGTCAGTAGAGACAAGAAAAGCCAAAGGGAGCCTTATAAAAGATGAAGTACAAAAAACATAAATCAGTGTTTTCCCCCTTTACCTTCAGAATGTCCTCATTTTTCTTCTATGACTATATTCATAACACAGTTGTGTATTCCCCGTCCCTTCAGGTTCCTGGCACTTTCTCTGCAGCTGAAGAAATGCTCCCTGTTCCCTCGTACATCTGCCATTACTGTCTGTTTTTCACTGGCTGAAGCACTCTGAGGATCACAGCAGCAGCCCAGCGCTCTGTCAGGCCCCCAGTGAGTGCTGAAAGCAAAGGTTGAGGGATTTCTTGTTGGAAAGGACAAGGCGGCCCTTTAATTTACTGAAGAAAGCAGGAGCAGCTCTTACCCCATAGCACTATCACCATCAATCTGTCTGTGCTAGCCTCCGCCCCCCTCCCTCCTCAGCCCGACCACATACTTTGCATGGAAGTGAAGCAGAGCGCTGCCAGGTCTCACTGCTGTTTACATGGACTCAGGGTAATGTAAAAGTCTGCTTCGTTTGGCCTCAGGGCAGAACTATATCTTTCCTCAGCCAGGCTTGATTTACATGGCCCCCTCTGGCTCTTCCTTTAAGTGTGTCAGCTCGGAGCCAGAGCCCTGTGTGTCTGGCTAATGCAAAGAGCTTGTCTGCTTCAGTTCTGCTGTACCCTCACTCTCCCTCGGTCCTCTTTCACTGGGCCTCTGTAAGAGAAGCCATCTCTGTGTTTACACAGCCAACTCAGAGGTCTCCGGCTCAAATATGCTTTTACGTGAAGCCTGTCTGCCTCTTCTGTTGGTCGATATTATTTCTAGCCTGCAGAGCTTTTTCTCTCAATCTCATTCCCTCCAGAGCCTACATCTTCAGCTGGATCAATACTTTCCTAATCCAGAGCTCCTAGCCTGACCCGGGGTAATCAGCTGACTTCCCTTGCTGCTTGCTGGTGAGGTCAGAGGTCAAATGGCTCTATAGATTTGATCCTGTGATCAAATGACTTTGCTCGCTGGTGCTTTTAGATACAGCCAGAGGGGTCAAGAGCAATCACTTGTTTTCTTTTGCTGCAGGTACAAGTTAAACACAGTGCACTTGTATGTTTGAGGACGAGGAAGGTTAGTTAATACCTGAAACTACATACAGTGATAACAGCTCGAGAGAAATGCGCACTATATAACCTTACCTCTTAAGGAACTTTTAAATACGTCTTTTACATTATCATTGGTTAACCAGACTCAATTGTATACTCATAGTAGCAGCAGATACATTATACTTTTCTAAACTTGTGTGTAACCTTTTATCAGAACAGGATTTTTGGTAACCAATTTTGCAGGTAGCTTCCACTGTCCAATGAGTGCTAAGACTTTGAGTATGATGTAGCATTGATGAGCCTGTCAACGTTTCAGCCATCTAGCACCACTGAACTGTAGAGCCAAATGAGATTCCAGCACAACACCTAGTCAACCTTGTCATGCCTCATTATTCTCAGTGGCAGTTTATGTCAGAAAACGTAAAAACATCCAGTAGATAAATGATGTAAAGGAGGTTGAAGTAAGGCCTCACCCCAAGCACAGGGACAGATCTCCTGCTGATGCGCTGGCAGGAGGTCCCCAAGTGGACCCCAACCTGTGCTTTCATGTCCCCACCACGCTAGCATCCTCAGACCTCATCCCAGCATCCACGGGAGGGAAATTGCAGGAGGAAATTGGTGTTGTTCCAGCAGTATCAGATTCTGCTTTGGTCCTGGACTATCTAAATGGCCCATTACCCTCTCTGTGTGCTTTCACTCCAGGAGATCGGGCTTTGTCACTTCTCTCCTCCATACAATCAGGGCGATTTCTGTGTATGTTCCAGCAAAGATGGCCTCTAAATTGAAGCTATTTTTACAACACTGTCAGGATGCCAGGATTGCTGTATTGTTAGTTTGACGCCTTTATCCACTTGAACTAAATGTCAGGTTAAGCGGTTGACCTTTCAGATTTCTCCGGACATCATGTTATAGAAGCACTTTATCGACATTTTGACACCTTTCAGTTATGCATTTTATTTTATCCTTGATTAATCTATATATGTATCAATGCAACATTTGACAAAGCCAGGATGAATGGAAAATATTGCATCTCGAAAGACATCTTGGGTGGCATCTTCAGTACATGCTAAAAGTCGTTTGATTTCCGATGACAACCCATCAAGACAAGTGGGATGAAGTTTATTAACCAAAGCGAATTTGTATGTTTATTTTTAAGTATGCCAAAAAATGAAAATACAAAACAACAAAATTTTAAGCCATGAAGCAAATCAGTGTTATCTACTCAGGCAGACAGGTGCTGACTCAGTGCCAACACTTTCTCATGGGCAGAATCGTGGCACATCGTCCTCAGAGTGGGACAAGTGGAACAGCGTGAATCATTTGGCGAGTCATTTTAATGCCCTCTTATTGTCTTTCCAGTACATTTAGAAAGTATATTAGAAAATGTCCAGGAACACTGAGCATTCTCCTTTCCCCTTTCCTTACTTGTGGCTCATTTTGGGGCTAAGCTGCAAGATTGTGGTGGGGGCTCATTCCAGGTCGAGGCATGGCTCCAGACAGGGTTTCTGGCAGAATAAATCTAGCGCCTCTGAAGTGTTGAAAGCTGTGTAAATGTCAAACGCATCCGTCTGATGTGCTGGCGGAGAGCGGGAGAGGTGGGAGGGCCCGGGTCTCTCCCTTGGTACCTTCGCAAGCTTCCAGTTGCCAGGTGCAGATGTTGCTGCTTGCTCTCTGCCTCTGAAGACATAGCCAGATTTTTTTTTTTTACTTTTTTTTTCTTCATATTTCATGGGGTTTGTGTGGAAGCGAACATGGACGTATGAGAGACGGGAACCACTAGGGGCTCGGCAACTGTCAAGCAACTTAGCGAGCAGCATTTCTCTCGGATTTTAACAACATCCCAGCTGACCGACAAACCTGCTGTTTAGGGAGCTTTGTGCACAGAGTGGTGTTTTTTGAGTTTTCTCCATTTGATATTCTGTATTTAGTAGCTGCACACATTGATGTCCCCTTAGTGGATTTGGATGTAGCTCTCAACAACTTATTTTTCCAATCTGATACTAAAGTCACATTAAGTAGAGTGCAAAACATCTTACATTTCAGGATTGTTTCTTAGTCAATGATATTGCCATGATGCTAAAACTTCAATCAATTCCAATACTCAGGAAAAGGCTTTATTCTGATTTAAATACCATAATGATATATATGCATATGTCATTATTCAAATACTGGTACTTTTTCAATGTATTTTGACACCAGTTCTAGCATCGATTAGCAACTGGGTATAATTTTTTTAACTCTAGTCTGTGAATAATAGAGCGTCTAAGAAATTACGAAATTCACAGGCTATTAGACCGCCTACAGTTAGTATTTGCAATAGTAGGAAACAATGTCCAAACAAATTTAGGAAGTAACTTGAGACTTGAAAACTTACTTCAAAAAGTACTTTAAAACTCTCGAAACTTACCACAATGCTAACCTTTCCTTAAACAAAACCAAGAATATGATTGCATGTTTCTAAAATTAGACTTTGATTCCCTGCATCCATCTTGTCTTGCCGATGATCGCACTCCCACTGCTTTTCAGTTCCCCCTCTTGCCTCTGCCTTCCCCGCTGTGCTGTGTCGCGGTGGATCTCTGTCTGAGCTACAGCCAGTATTCGTCTTCACACTCTGCTGCAGTGCTATGCTTCTTGTAAAAGGATAAGCCCCATGCTGTGCTCTTGTAATATTATTTTTCCTCCTCGCCAGCTCCGGGCTTGCGAGGCCTCATCTCTCGTGTCATGGCTACTTCTCCAACAACAAGGCCAAGCATGCAACCTGGGAATAGATAGTCGGTTCTCAATCACCCCGGGTTTAAACCAGTAGAGGAGAGTTTGCAGCTACTGGGAGATGCTCTGACAAACTGCATGCTAAAAATATGCTTTCGTTGGTTGCCTCGAGGCTCGGTGAAGGTGCAGTCTGGATCAATTTTCGCTTTTTTGTAATTTTCGCATCCCTCAAGACCGCGGTTTGAATGTGTTTCCTTGTAGATAAAATGAGTGGCGAGGGAACAAATGGTGATGATTACAGGTTGTGATGCGGCCCTAACAAGCTGCATAGAAATGACTAACAATTAATTTGTCCAGAATTCCCAGGCTGAATGGGGAATTGATTGACAGTAAGCATAAGCCACTTTCTGTCTTAATGCCCAGCAGTCTGTAATGAAGGTCTTTTGACAAGCCCAAGCCCCTAAATTAGGGTTTGCGAACATTTTCTCAGCGAGCGGACAGCATGATGCTTGGAAATATGCCTCCCATCAAAACAGCTCCATAATGTCACAAATAAAAGGATCAAACAGTATAAAGTATAGCAGTTGCATGGGCTATTATTATTTTTGCAGAACTGTTACATACATTAGCAGCAATATACTAGTAGTTTGATTTACCACTACAATAATAGGCATATCTGTATCAAAAAAACTTAATTTTTACTATCAGTAGGCTTGCTTCTCCATATATATAACCTGTAAATTGGCCGCATATTGGTTTACTTATAGCTTCACTTGCTTGTCTTCATGGAGATGGATAAGTTTAATGCAATACGGAGGAAACCTGTAGGCAAAGCAATTACAACTCAATTGAGACAAACAGAATAGAACACAATATTCTCAGGATATTTGGAATTACTTTCTTTTTTTAGCTTCTTCCACAGCTCACCTTTCAGCCAGGGTTCACCCCAGTAAACCAAGACATAATCAGTTAGTGTTCGTGCTGTATCCCTTGTCTTTACTCAGGAATAACTTAGCAACCCTCCCTCTTCCTCCCCCCGTCCTCCTTTTTCTCTCTGATCCTCGCTGCCGAGCCCTGTCCACTGATTACTCTCGTTACTTAATTACACATTTGGACCCACCGCATTCTTTGACAAAGGACCGCTGTGGCTCCATTGACCTGGATGCCTCGTCTTTGTGCACGGCTCACAGAGGGAGTCAAACTAAATAAAGAGAGCCCACTTAAATATGGTGCCACAGGGACTTAATTGACAGATTGGAGGCACTTTTTTTCCACCGGGGGCCTCTTCCTCTGTCTTTGCGGCTCTTCGCTTGAGTTACTCTGGCCCTCATGCATTCTGATGTGAGGTCCAGTAGGATAAACAGCAACAGACTCGACTTCTTAAGCATCCTGTAACATAAAGCCCTATGTAATACAGGACTTAAAGGTGCATTGTCTAACCTCAAACTTCAAATCAAAGAGATGTTATTGCTCGGAATGTTTCACTGTATTGTATTAAAAAATCTATCTTCACGGAGACCAAACTTGCTCTCTAATAAAGTTACAGTTTATATCTGTGGAGAGGCAAACCCGCTCACAGTCAGAATGTTTTTCGGAGTAATTTTGAGCTATAAAACCACCTGTGATTGAATGAAATGTAAATGCAATGACATAGAAACAATGTTATTGAAATACAGTATAAGGAAAAACTATTCTCCAGACAACCAGAAAGTTACATAGTGCACGTTTAAGAAGAATGTTATAGAAATACAGTATAAGGAAAAACTATACTCCAGATACAGGATAGTGTGACCTGCAAAATCATGAACGAATCGCAAATAGTCGTGCTAATATAAGATCTGCTGTTTGGAATTAAACCATAATACATAAGTGTAGACAAGGATTCAACTATATTAATCAATCAATATGTAAATTTAGCTAGGGACCTATCTGGATGACACGGGAATAACACATCTACAGTATTTTTTGTAGTTAATATTCAGAAACTGTAAAAAAATAGGGTGTTAGTTTCAGTGTTATTTTCCGAGTAGTTTTAGTGTAGTTGCTCCCTCCCTTCAGGCAAATATAAGGCAGTGCTCACCAATAATCTGACCAAACCTGAAGAAGCAGCTTGGATGAGCTGCAAAATGTCTTCAAAAAGCATTTGTTTTAATTCTTTTGCTATGGATCCAACCTGGACGGCTGACGAATTACACAGACATACTGGAAAAAAAGTATATTTCATGGTTGTGGTTGTAGTTAAGAATTGTTGACCTGAAAGAATAAAACTCCTCTGTTTTCCCATATGCAATACATCTTTCCATTTGTACGAAAGCCCTTTCTACCCATTAACATGTATAAAAGAAAAACAGCTGTGCAAACTGTTTACACCGTTTTTAAATGATTGGACTTTCAACAGCAATGCCACTGCCTGATCACTGAGATTGTTAATGGGAAAAACGACTTGTAATAACTAACTAAGAAAATCCAATTCACTTTTTCCTTCAATAGCAGACAATTTGGCCTTTGGTTGCTTTTGAGAATACAGCTCTCCTGTTATGCTGTTACTCTGTCTGACAAATTAAAGTGCTGCTTGTCAGAAATACCACACTTAAAAGCTATTCACCAGCTCCCTGTGTCCTTGAGATACTATCACCCAGTCTCCGAGCACTCTTAAAAGGCTAAACGACAAGCCATCATTGAGCATTTATAATACAAGGCAGTCAGCATGTAGCATTCACTTCTTCATCTTTTGTAAATTTGCAACATTGAATCACAGACTGAAACCCCACAATACTTTGCTTTTGAAACAAACTCTCTCTCACTCACTCACACATTGCCACAGTTTCCTTCCCCTCTTCATCCTTTTGCGGTTTTGCGCTGAAGAAAGCTGTCAGTGAATGAGGGTGCATACAAAAATAACATCTGCACTGATTATGAGCTGCTAGCAGGGGGCACAAATGAATAATTCCTTATATTTCCTGTGTCTCTTTTTCTCTTGCAGTGTGACAGCGAGACTGACATTGACGAAAAGGTAAGGCTGCTTTTGGTGTTTGGGTTTGTTCACCTGCCATGTGCAAGTCAAAGGGATGAGGCATAACAAATCTGAGCTCTCAAGGAAAAAAGGAGTCTAAAAGTCTGAAAGTAGAGGAAGTTATAAACTATACTGGTTTGACAACAGTTTGAGAGTTGCATTGTTTAGAAAAGCCATTACATGGTTCAGTTTTAGTTGTTTATGGGCCGTTGGTTATTGTTATAATTATGTTAATTGTGTTGGACCTATTTGCTGGTATTTGGAGATCAAAAGCCATAATGTGGGATGACATATAAACATAAAAATGCTAATTAATCTTTGCAGAAGTTAAAGCTCTATTCCTACTACTGGCAAAATACTCTGGGGGGAAAAAGTAATGGTATATACTATCATGAATGGTAATTTATAAACCAAGTATTTTGTTTCAAATTAGGGATGCTGCAATACAATACTTGAATCAGATGTTGGCACTGATATTGATTCCAAAATATCGGTTCAGTCAATTTCCCATTTTGGTCTTTAAACTGGTGTAATAAGACCCATTAGTGGCCAATGTTGGGTCAAATAATACAAGTTTGATATTATATGTTTTGTAGTTACTCCAAATGATGAATATAAGATGTTTGTGTTAGATATATTTTCCATCTTTGCTCTTGTATTGGTTGATATCTGGTATTGTCAGATACTTGAAGCCAAAGTATCAACATCAGAATAGAAAAAGCTGGATTAGTGCAACTCTCCTTCAAATACTTCACTCCTTGTATCACTTTTACTACTGTAGTCATAATTTACCTAAAGTTTGGACACACCCTCTCATTTAAAGTTATTTTTCTTTATTTTTACTGTTTTCTACATTTTAAATACAAACAGAAAACATGAAATATATGGTGTAAAATATATGGAATTATGTAGCAAAGCCAAAAAAACTTTATTTCTTTAC
This sequence comes from Scartelaos histophorus, assembly GCA_000787155.1. Taxonomy (NCBI): domain Eukaryota; kingdom Metazoa; phylum Chordata; class Actinopteri; order Gobiiformes; family Gobiidae; genus Scartelaos; species Scartelaos histophorus. The sequence goes on along the minus strand of KN491162.1, from coordinate 815 downwards.
TAAATAATTCCATATATTTAGCCTCATATATATGATTTGTCCTATTTATATGTAAAATGTAGAAAGTAGTAAAACAACAACCAAAAAAAAGATGGTGTGTTCAAACTTTTGTCTGGTAGTGCACGTTATGTGGAAATATCTGGAACTTAACTTTTACTACTTCCATCTTTGTATCTTGCGTTGTGTAGATATACCAATAACAGCACATGTTATTGCTCTTTTTATTAAATGCGCGTGTTATTTTACACCGTAATTCAGATGAGACTTACTCCTAACGACAAATTGTAACAGCATTAAATACAAACAGAATGTCTCGAGGGAGTTGGATGGATAAACAAGTCTGTCTGTAATCAGTTCTGCAGCAGTTTCCGATGCTATTTAGTGAATATTACATAAATTATACATCCTGACTATACCGCCACGCCTTGGGTCTCACTTCTTTGTACTTTATTTATCGCACACGTGAAGGTGGTTGGCCGACGGCAGCCACCTGGTTACAAGATGAAGCGCCTTGGGGGGACCTGGAGCATCCTAATTCCTCCATGCTTTAGCAATTACTCGCCGCTAAATGAATGAGATAGCATGCCTAATCTCCTGTAAGCCTAGCTCCCAGTTCTGTGGAAAACGTCGGCAGCTCTACCCCATAAATAATACATTGATAGTGAGGCCCAATTTGCATTAACTGTAGCCCGGCAAGTCAATAGGCTTTTATCTCTTCATTGAAGCGAGGAGGAACTGAGGGCGAGAGCTAGTTGACACGACGGAGAGACGTAGCAAGGGCTGTCAGTCTCCATACGGTGGATGTGCCGCACGGT
>JACN01071637.1:0-34570 GCA_000787155.1 Scartelaos histophorus | reverse complement strand
ACACATATATATGGATGGTTAATAAAAATGTTAGAACAGTCATCGTTATAAAATACAATATAGAATGCAATATGTAAATTTGTAAAGATGACGCTTTGGGTCCTGGCATATTATAATAAAATGTGTTGTGAAGGTATTGTAAAGTCCTCACCTGTTAAAGAGCATCCGCAAGACAAAGAGAGATATTTCATCTTTTCTACAAGCTCCTCTGGACCCTGATACTGTTTCTAAACCACATTAAAAAGAAATTATGATCCTGCAGTGTAATACATACTTAGAATATAGATTATATTAGAAAAAACATACTCTGACTTCAGTTACATCATTCTCGACCTGTTGCTCAAAGTATTGTTGATAGAGGGGCTGGAAAATGCCATAAGCCTCTGTAAAAAGGACAAAGGAGTAAAATGAAACTTTAAAATCAATTTTCCGACAATATTCCCCACACAAACCCAATGCATACCTTTGAATGTCGGTCGATTGTGTGGGTCCGAATCCCAGCACCTTTTCATCAGGTCTATGATGTCCTGAGGCGTGTCCGTTGGAATGAGATTCTCTGCAGGTCTGTTACCGTTACGCACACACTGGCTGATGTGGTCTTCACTTCTGGCATCTGACCACAAAACAGCAATGTTGCATGTTTCTCAAACTTTCAATACATTTATTCAGTTTGCATTTTTTGTTTATTGTGTGGTACTATGGGTATATTTGCTTTTAACCACATTTGTACATATGGTGCAACATTAAACAGTAAGTATAAGTAAAGTGAACAATTGTAATATAAGAACAAATAAAAAACATGCATACAAAGATATACAAACATATTCCACAACAAAGCCTGACTGTACAAACTGTAACCTTTAGTTTCTTTACGTTCAGATGGTACCGGCTCTATATGAATGTGTGTGTCCATCTTTGTGTGTGGTAGCCTTTATTGCATATAAATACTTGCGTCATAGGCAAAGTTGATAATGCAGGCGTTGTATAGAATGCATAGGCAATAGGTAAAGTCTGTAAGATTTTATTTAACTAAACACTGAGGAATGACACCGCAGTGAGAGACACAAAGGTAAAATCTACCAGAAAAACACCATCAACAACCGGAGTGACAGTAAAAGAGAAAAAGTACCGGTAAGTAAAAAACAGTAAAAGAGAATTCAAACAAGGTGATTTATATAATCTTATCTTTATCTTATCTTTTACTAATTTGTCTAAAGGTCTAAGCAAAGCAGACTATATTTTTCTTCTTTGCCAGGTCATCTCCGGCATTACTCTGTCAAATATGTGATTTCCTACTTTGCCTACTTTCTGTGTTCAACCCACAGCCACTTGTATGTGTCTTCAAATATTTGTGAGTTGTTCTGCACACATCAAATGGCAATATTTATGTTCTAAATGTACACGGTCTCCTTTTTAAATAAATGAACAAGCAATTAAAGTTCTTACTGACTTGCATACGGTTCCTGTCCTGTCAGGATGACCCAGACCACAATGGCAAAGCTGTAGACGTCAGACTTCTCAGTGGACACAGTGTGGATGCTCTCCAGGTGCTCTGGGGCCATGTAGCTGAGGGTCCCGGCCCCCCGTGCCCCACACGAGCGCCCCATCTGGCTTTTCCTTCGAGACTCCTCTTTAGTCAGTCTGCTCCAGGTCTGACAGGTGGCCAGCCCCAAATCTGCAATCTGGAAAAAAAAAAGAAAGAAAAAAAAAGCACTAAAACCTTTAAATACCTTTAATTTTCTTCATAAACTAAATAAAGTATAAATGTACTTGCCATTTATTTCTGTGACAATGACCAAGAAATATTCAACAAGACTTAGGTGTACTGATTTAATTTTTTGAGATATCCAGGACTAAGATATTATCAAGGAGTTAAACAAGACTTAGGAGGAAACTTGCAAATTGTTGAATATCGTGACATGAGAGTGCACATATTATAGAACACAATATAAATGTGATATACTAGCAATGAATACCATGTGCAGCATATTAAAGGACACTGTGTAACCTTTCTGGTGCAGGGTCTGACACCTACTTGTTTCCATGGAGATGTTATTTGAATTATCCACAGTGTGACATTAATAATTTCAAGATAAAGGCCAGATCTGTGGAGTGGCGACCCACGTACAGTAAAAATGCATGGTTTTCAATATATTTTTTGAGGAATAAAGCATTTGTATGTTTAATTCCAGATAAAGCAATAATATCTCAGTATTGACAGATGGAAAAAGTTACATATTAAACCTTTAAAGTGTCTGACATACCTTGATGTGAAAGTCTTTGTCCACTAATATATTTTCGGGCTTGATGTCTTTATGAAGGATATTCCTCTCAGTTAGATACACCATTCCTTCGAGGATTTCCAAGATGATTCTGGCCTTTAACGACATTGGTACGGAAACCTTGGAAAAGAAATGTATTTATTAAAACCGACTGTGTTGATGAAGGGGGTTCATTGATTTGAAACAAAATGTGGAATTGCAATTTTCCTAACAAGCTTTGCAATTATGATTAGATTTGCTATTTCTGTTTTAATAATATATAATAATTAAACATGTCCAGAAGACCTGATAAAAAGGACGCAAACTTATACAATAAATACATTCCAGAACATGTTTGCACAGATCTACACTACAGGGTCAGTCTGGCAGTGATAAATCTTAGTGCGTGCCATCGTCTGTGATGTACCTCCTCTAACATAACCAGCAGGTTTCCTCTGGGCAGAAGCTCCATGACCAGAGAGCAGTCCCTGTCCTCCATGATGACTCCCAGCAGTTTGACCACTCGCTCATGGTTCAGACTGGCCATGATGTTCCCCTCCTCCAGAAGAGAGCGCTTTTTATCTCTGCAAGAAAAAACACAAAACACCAAATGGATTTAAGGACAGGCACTACAGGTATTTTAGTTAATTTGCTCTCGACTTATACAGGCTTTAGCGACAGGAGCTCAGTTGGTCCACTGAAGGTTGGCAATTTGAATGTTTATGTCAAAATTTGTTTTGTAAATAAATTGTAAATAAATTGTGATTTGCATTAAACAAATGAGAGAAGATATTAGACACCAAGAGAACACTAACATTACAGTTTGTACCTTTTATGTTACAAACGTACAGTGAACATATCACAATGAGGTTGTTTCTTCTGATTCTGTATGTTGGTGAGTTGAAGTTTTATATATTTACAATCAAAAAAACCCTTATATATGAATTTTATGATGATTATTTGCATTAAAATGTGTTTGTATTGCAATTTTGATGTATTTCTTATTCTGCAAAATACAATACAAATACAAATTGTGCTATACAAATGAACGTGCCTTGTCTATACAGAAGTAGGGATTGTCAATATAGTATATTTAAAAAAAAAAAAAAGATTGAATTGCAGTTGTTGTTCTGGAGACTGAATTAGAATATTGAGTTTATTGTCTGGTGTTTTTATTTAGCTATTTTCTAATAGCTCCAAATTTGCTCCTATGGCTGCTGGTCTTGCAAATTTCTTTGACTGGATGCTGCACAGCCAACAATGGCAAACCTAAAAGGACAGTTTTCAAGTAGACTTATAACGCTATGGAGACAGCAGGTAACACCACACGGCCAAGGTACAAGTCAAAACTCTGTAGGTCAACAAAAAACATGCTGTTGAGTAAACCGAAGATGGAATACATCTCCACAGAGATAAGCAAGTGTTCATTGGAACCAAAAAGTTACACAGTGGACTTTTAATAAAACAGGTGTATTAATTATATACAGAGGCATAAATTGCTATGTAGTTTTGCTGCCTTGTCATCTCTTTTTGTTACCATACAGGACAGTTTTTGTGTGGGATGGGATGGACTAAGAAAACTTATCAACTCATTGAGAACCAGCTACCATGGGCCGAAGCTCAGAGCTACTGCAGAGCGCATTACATAGACCTGGCTACTGTAGACAATGAAGAAGAACTGAACCTCCTAATAAAAACCACACAGAAAAGTCCACCTCTGGGCTACGTTTGGACCGGGCTGTACGATGACATCAACAGTTGGAGGTGGTCCCTGCAGGAGGAGGGCTTCTACGATGGAGGGCTGGACAAGTTCAGACTGTGGGCGCCAGGGGAACCAAATAACAGAAATAATTCACACACTTGTGGAGCAATGCTCACAGATGGGAGATGGAAGTCTGGAATCTGTGATGCAATCAGGCCTTTTATCTGCTACTCAGGTAAGAATGTTCAAATGATACAGCAGATAGAGCAAAACACTAGACACTGTTCTGATACTGGGTGGGACTTTCATGACTTAGTCCTGTGGAAGAAGCATTGCTCAATTTTTGAGAGGTTTCACTTTGAATATTTTACATGTTGATTTGCAGAAATGAAAATGTATTGCATTTTTTCTTTTTAATTTTTTTTTATTAATTTTTCCAAATTACACACATATAGCAAATAAATACATAAATAAGGACATATTATATTCTTAGTTCTTGTGACTAATTTTACAGATTGGAGTTTGGGGATATATGCACAAATAGATATGCAGGGATTTGTGGGATTTGAGAATTTTTACACCTAAAAAAAGGTTAACTGACTTACTATTCATTTTACTATGACAGGTACTATTCATTTTACAGCACAGTTAAAATGATTTTTATTATATTTTGAGTTTTTTTTAATTACTATTGTTTTTCCAGTATTTTTTTAGGTTTAAAATTGTACTTCCTGGTTGGAAATCATGGCATGAATTCCATAACTGTTACCTATAGCAACCATGCAGTACACTGGACCAAAACCTCCTTAAATGCACACAGAAATTTTTGACAAATAAAAGTATATGAAAACATTTTTATGTTGTTGAAATGATGTGTAAAATACCAGAAAAAATGATTTGATCTGTAAATTGTGTTTCAACTTTTCTACACAAATTGCTTCTTGATTTGTGCAAAACAAAAAAATATTTATATTAACAACAGATTAAATTAAATATATGCATATGCACTTTAATCTGTGATGTATGCTCTTTCCAGCTGTGAACACACCAAAGTTTAAATTCATCAGTTCGATCAAGAATTGGTATGATGCCCAGAAGTACTGCCGGCAGTACTTCACGGACCTGGTCAGTATAAGGAACCAGACGGAGAACGATGAGGTGCACAAGCTCATGAGCACTCAGTACATCCACATCGGCCTGTACAGAGACGGAGGGAAGTGGTCTGATGGCAACCCACTGTCCTTTATTAGGTTTAACAATGCTTTAAAGTCTGGACTACCCTGTGGGGCTCTGAATGGCACTGGCATGGAGTATAAAACCTGCTCGACACCCTATCCCTTTGTCTGTAATGGTGAGCTGCCACTTCTCACAATGTCTTTCGTTTTGAAACTAAGCACTAGTGGAAAGAGTACTGTAAATGTGTGCCGTACAACTGTTACATGGCTAATTAAGTACTCAAATGCAAGTATAAATACTGCCAGACTTGTACTTATAGGTCCATTGTGTAACTTTCCTGGTGGAGGGTCCGTCAAATGCTTTTCTCCAAGGAGATGCTTTTGCTTTGGCTGCAATGTTTCAGAGTATGATGTTAAAACATTCTATCTTCATCACACCAAGTTAGAAGTCAGATCTGGGGAGAGGCAACCCCAATCACTGTTAGAATGTATGTTTTTTGTATTTATTTTTGAGCTATAAAACCACCTGTAATTGAATAAATGGAAGGTAGAGCTTTTTAATGTCACACTGTGGAACATTCTAGTCAGAGCAATGACGTATCCATAGAAACAAGCAGGTGATGGACCCTCAACCAAAAAGTTACACTGTACACCTTTGACTTAAAGCAAAAAGTGCACATCAAAAATGCTGCTCAAAATATGTGTTTGTAGATTTAGAAATAAGCAGAACAGTGAGACAAATGTATTGAGGCAACAGAGATTTATAAAGTACTACAGAAACTTGTATGATTTTAAGTGTAACTTACAATTACCTGGCTACAATTATCCTCAAGTGCAAGTTTTAAAATCTACTCAAAAAGTATGATAAAAATCTACTCAGTACATAGAGCATTTGTTCTTAGTTACTTTCCACCCCTGGTACTAAGCAGTATTTCTTTCACCCTTTGTGTTTTAGATTATCCATTCAAGCAGGTGATGAAGGTGTTTGTAACCAACAATTTGTCTCTGAACCGCGAAGATGTAACTGAATCCATGTTGAAACAGGTAATGACTGGAAATGAATACACAAAAAGCATGATGCAAAACAGTACACTTGAATTTCACAAAGCTGATGCGATGTGCCATAGTTTCATTAGTACGATACATTTTAGTTTTCAAACAATAAAATATAAAGTGGTGATTCAAATATGTTATGTTAGCAGTAGTAGCCCATAGAGGTACTCCGTCCTTAAGCTGACATTTGTTTCTCTGACATTATACTAATCCATTTTTGCATCTTTGCAGCCCTAATAATGCAATTTTTTTTTATTAGCTTATGATCATTTTGAAGAACCATGGACTAGATGGGAGCCTTAGACTTAGATGGAGGAAACGCTCAGATGGACGTGTCTTCCACCCGGCCCCTTGATAATCCTCCTTTTTATCAGTTTTTCTGGAAGAATTTTACTTCTTTACTTACTTCTAATTCAAAATTGGTTGATTTGGTTTGGTGTGTTTGTAAAAGTGTACATCAATAGTTCATGTAATAGGAACACTGTAGCTTGTTTGAGACGTTCAGAGAAAGTCAATACATTGTGAATTAACATGGAATAGACTGATTCTAGTGAACATGCAAAAAATCAGTCAAGTTCCTTTAAATGAAAGAAAGCATAACCTGTGTGTGCATTTATTTTTTGTTTTAACATATACACTTAATGTATATTTTTCCTCGTGATATTAACACTTCACTGTTGAAATATTATGATGTTATTCTTTTAATATTATGACTTTGGACTTTTGACTGATTTTGTTTGTATACAATTATGACTTAAAATTAGGTATGGTGTGATTTTTACCCTCTGTGGTAGGAAACCTTTTGTTTTGTACATGTTCAATGACATGAAGAGATTCTGGGAGACTCATGTTCCTATACTCTGACATTTAGGGATGCACAATCCAGCTTTTTCTATTGCAATGCTAATTCTGATCTACTGATACCCAGTATCACCTGGCACCAGTGCAGAGACTGAAAAGAGCATTTATTTTCTTAAAACAAAAATAAAGATAGAACTGACCCAAATGTGTTATGTGGCTGTTATTTATAAGTAACTACAAAACAGCTTTGTATACATACAAATTCAAACATTATGAGACATTCTACAAGCAGCAAATAGTCGTATTACATCAGTTTATATGTTCAAATAGGATATTGGCTGAATCGATATTTGGAAGCCGATATCTTATCCATCAAATATCCCAGTCTTGTTCCTGTCAAAAAAGAACAATAATTCCCAAACACATACCACAGGGGATCTGTCCCCACTGGACTGTTGAGTTCATAGTTTATGCTGGGTTCTGTTCTGTGATAAGACAGAAAACTCCCTCTTACAAAGCTCAGATCATGTTGCTGAAGAATGGAAAGGTAATTAATAAGTGACAAAGCTTGTTATATCCAGCGCTGCAATACTGTTTCTGAACCACACCTGGAGTATATGTAAACAGTATATTTTGTAAGGGTCAAACATAGATACTAAATCAAAATCCAAAATAAATACCCCAATATATCACAAACCCTACCAAAGCTAATGTTATTTTATGACTGCCTTTCTGTTTATAGAAGCGCATCACCACCTCAGCCATCGTCTCACGCCATCTGAGAAACGTACGGCCTATTTAACAGTGATTCTAAACAAATAGGTGGAAGGCCCGTGGAGTTGCCCAGTGTGCGCATGATTCACGTTGCAGTCTGCGCGAAGGGGAAAACCCAAAGTCCACACATGCAAAGAACGGCGCATAATACTTACTCGTTGCGCAAAGGTCCAGTGTACATGGTTTTCAGCACCACTTGTCCCAGAGTCACATGATAACACAGGTAAACCTCCCCGAAGCCCCCGTAGTCTAGAGGTTCCCGGACAATGAGGTCCGCGGAGCGCATATGGAGCGAGGACTGGGGCGGAGGCGCAGCGGCCATCCCCAGCGAAGTCTGTCAAGTTACCAAAACACAAAAAATAAGTTTACAACAATACATATTCATAATACAAAGCACACACGCGACGTAAAGTAACTACATTCACTCAATACAAAGAGGAAACATTCCCAAGACCAGCGACAAGAACTATGCGTAAAGACACAAGAAGTTTAGACTGCAGCAAAACTCGACTCATTTTACCTTTTATCCACAACGAGGAATATAAAGTGTCACAGTATTGGTAATACTTGGTTAATAAACGGGTGACACGGGAACTTGGTCGACTGCGCTACCAATCCAAGCTAGTTAACTTTGTAGTTCCGGGATTTCCTCGACATCCTGCCTCAAAAGTGAAACCGGATTTTGAAAAAAACTACAAAAAGGCACAGATTAGGATGGCAAGTATATTTTACATGCTGACAGCACTACATTTTGACAACTTCCAAAGTAACTTTTAAAATAATTATAACGCATAAATAACAACAGGTATAATTTTACGCACGTTTTACGCACTCATAACTCAGCTAAGTTTAATTGAAGCGTTTGAATAGCATTCAAGTCCAGTGAATTACAGCTTCTAGAGTATATCAACAAACTATATCATTTCTATTTCGTTCTTGTTGAGCAGTAGTTTGTTTGGACAAGCGTAATTGTGTAATCGTGTAATTGTGTGACGATATTGCCCTCTTATGGTGAAAAGCAGGAATTGTTGATTTGAGTTTTGTAACTATTACTATACTTCTGGTACTGTACTGTACCAGACAAAAGAAGGGGGAAAAACTCTTTTGCATCATCACAACTCGTTATTATAAGGTTCATTCATTGATAAAACGCATTTATATGAAACCAGAGCGGGAAAGTACCTGACACGTAACCTTACTCAGTGTGGGCAGCTCGTCACATGCAGACCTACATTGTAGCTAACACTGAATTCTTCTTTTTCACCCTAAAGCCACATCAAAGTGCAGCCGTATTTACACGACTCGTACTGTCGCTTCTCCGGTTTAGATGCCGGTAAATGACCCATAAGAGTTTGGACTTGGGGTTAATGAAAAGAACCTGTTAAGACTCAGACTGACAACGTGCATTAAAATATATAGTTGCCTTTAATTTTACTGAGTCAGAATCCCAATAAATACGTATAGATATGTGAGTAAATAGCACCTAGTTTTAATTAACACAAAGCCAAACAAATATGTCGCCATTTTTACTCTGCTATTTGCATTATATAGACTTTAAAGGTGCATGTCACATTAAAGGTGGATAGAACTTTTTTATTCCACCACCTGCTTGTCTCCATGGAGAAGCAATCGCTTTATCTGGAATACTCCACTGTAAAGCATTAAACTGATCAATCTCCATACTAGAGACATGCAGATGGCGCCACCAGGCCAATTTCCAAGTCAAATCTGTAGAAATGGGAGCTACTAAAATACTTGTAGTACAATAAATATAAGACTGATTAGTATAATGAAGGTTTCAGGTAGACCAACACGAGAACTTATTGTTTCTTGCACCTTTAATGATTGCTCTTCTACAACCAGTACTACTACTACTACCTTTAAACTATTTTTGTTGGGTTGATGGCGAATATAGCCCTATAACAATGACATCATGTTGGAATGTGCGCTCGTCTAAATAGAGCGCAAAAATTCCTTTAAGCCTGCGCAAATCCACCGTGGCTTAAGTTTATTTAGGGATAACCACATGCTGCCATCAACCAAGGAGGCGCGGACTATTCATATTCATCATAACTAAATATATCCGCTGCGTTTAAATCTCACCTGTAGGCAATTCTATTCTCGTCAACTACATATCCCGGCATGCAACGGTGTTTGTTTGGACAAGTGGACGTGGAGCTGCGGGTTTGTGCGCTCTCTCCGGCTATCTCCAGTGTCACAGAGCAGCGTAGGGAATCTGGGGGCTTGGATAAATTCACTCCATGCATTGTGGCGCTAAAACAAACCAAAACAAACGACATTTTAGAGGATTTTTATTGCAATGGGGAATGGGATCAACAAGGTAAGGATTATTTTTCCTATATAGTATAGTTTGCGCACGGTTTGTACTATGAGAGCACTTACTGTCATTTTCAGAGGTCTTCATCTGAACCATTTTTTGAGCTAAACGTAGACATTCTGTGTAACAATAGTAAATTCACTACTTGCTCTGTTAAAATTATATAATAAAACTATTTATAAACCTAATTATTACTTTACCATGTGTCTGGATGATAATATTGATGTGTTTTCTAATTTCGTGCCAGGTCCTCCCTGACTTGTACTTGGGAAATTTCCGAGGTTTGTACGCCTATTGCTGCGTAAAGGTGCACTATGTAACTTTTCTGGTGACCATGGAGACCACAGCATGGCATTAAAATTGTCTGTCTTGCATCTATTCAATTTTGGGTGTTTCTGTAGCAAAAAAACTAAACAAAAAACATTGGAAAACATTTGTTCTTATGTATGTATCATCTGTCCATAGATCAGACCTGTAACTTGGGTTGCTGCATAGACAGTATAAAGAAGTGGACTAAGGGAGAGTGATGCCATCCATAGTATTCTGCTCCAGTCAAATGAAGCTCATGGAGGCTAGGGCCGAATTTGGAGCTATATATCCATAATATATATAGAAATGTCAAATAGAAATGTGTTAATGGACATAATAGTGAAGTGAAGTGCCCCTGTTCTGTCAATCAACTGACAATGGTCCCTGTTTCAGAACACAAAGACAAATAAGTTTAATACCATACTGTGGAACATTCCAGACAAGCGGGTGGAGGTTATAATAATGCATTTTATATTTCCTTTTTCAGATGCAAGAGACAGAGAACAATTAGCCCGAAACAACATCACGCATATTCTGTCCATTCACGACAATGCAGCTCCTTTACTCCCGGTAAGAATATAACACAACACTCTTAATAGTACTTTTTCTCTGGATTTAAGTGAAGAAAAGCTTACATTGCACTACTGGCTGCACACTCTTTAGACCAGTCTGTCAGGTAGATCCAGCTACCTCTGTGGTCTCTGCAATAGGAAGCTGTTTGTTGATTGAGTGAACGCAGACGCAGGACTCATGTGATACTTATCAGGAGAAATACCAGTCAGCAGCACCGGGCGATGTGCTGAAGTGTGAGCTCGGAGTGGGCTGCTTTGAGTGGGTACTGCTGTAGCCTTGTGAACTGTGCTCGGCCACTCCTACTGGAAATATATATAGCTGCTGATTTAGCCAAGAAGATGTTTTCAAGCTTGGGTAGTATAGATTTTCTCTACATATATTTCTGGTATTTTTTTAAGCAAGCCACCGAGAATTTTTAGTGATGGTGGTAAAGATCCTGTCGTACACAAAATGGAGCGTGAAGCTATGTTAGAACATTATTACCTCCTCAAAATACCTGGAGCTGTGTTTTGTTTCATACACACATGTTTGAGTAATCCTTTATTATTAGTTAATCTATTGTTTTGTTTCATACACACATGTTTATTATTAGTTAATCTACATCACTTAGCCTCAAAATGCTCTGTTCCACTTTGTGATGTCATGAAGCTGTAGTTTTAAGCTACTAAAATGCTCTGTTCCACTTTGTGATGTCGCAAAGCTGTAGTTTTATGTCAACAGCTACTGCAGCTTTTACATTTTGTTTAGTTGACAATTCCAGAGCTGAAATTATCCAACTGATTCTAGTGAAAGTCCATGGAGTTCAAAAACACAGTGGAGCACTTCCTGTATTACCACAGGGCATCACAAGGTGGGGCAGTGTTCAGTTTGAGAGAAGAACTCAGCCTAAATATGCAGGAGTTGTGCGTTCAACTGTGTGATGTGTTCAAATCAGTGTTAGGTGAACAACTTGTGAAGTCGACAAGTTGAAGAAAGAATCTAATCAGTGTATGGAGGAAATCAAACATTTATGGTACAATGACAATACTTTTTAGGATGAGTTTTATGATAACTCAATATATTAAATAAATACTTTTCTTTTGACAAATGTATTTTTGGGGTGATACAGTGAAACAAAACCCCCTGACATACATACCTGACTGAGAAATGTTTATATATGATACAAAAGAGCCATAGCAGTTGTTGCTTGTTTCTCTTCCTCAGGAGATGACCTACCTTTGCATTTCAGCAGCCGACCTGCCAACACAGAACCTGTGAGTACACAACAGCCACACAAATATGACAAACTATAGAAGCTATTATCAAAGTAAATAACTACAAAAGAAGAGGAAAATGGAAGAAAAGAGATGTAGTTGGAGATGGAGGAAAGACAGAGAGAGGGACACTGTGACGGGGAGTGATTTTCATATCAAACATACTAATCACCCGCTTCAGTCAGGTAAGATTAATGTAACAGCACATGACCACTGAATTTTGCACGGGGCGTTTAGTACAGACAAACTCAAACTTTCATTGCAAATAACTCAAAAGGAACTGGCATGTAAACAGGTCAGTAATTACAGTGTTATGCAGATCTTGGCTCAGAAAGAAAAAAATGGAGGCCTGAGAAGTGACACTAAACTATGATAATGATAATAAGGGAGTAGCACCAGGGGATTGTGAGCTTTATGCATTTGAATAAACCTTTCTCTAATTATTATTATGTTTTTATTCATATAAAATTGTGTTGACTATTTTAGAACATTTAACTTGAATAATAAATCTTGAGATCTAAATGACTGGCTGGTCACATGAACATTCTAAACATACCAGACTGGTGACATTACTAAAGATGTGGAGTGTAAACCACCACTACACACTGCAGGTTAGCACAGACCTTTAGCACAAAGGAAGTGCCTCTGTGCTGTAGCGATGCTTGGTGCAAGCTTCTATTTTTATATTGCTCAACATAGTCACACACTAGGTTGCATGTTCTGACACACACACACAGACGCACGCACACACTCACTTACATACACGTACTGTCCCTAGTGAACCAGTTGCTTTCTGCTTCTTACAACTTTGCTGGGACCCCACTACCTGAAATGTGATACTGTGTTTTTAAAACACACCCACAGTGGATACAAAGGAGTGGAAATGAAAACACAATATAATTTACAGTATTGAATAACTGTTTGCAATGATAAATTACCATAAGTGCTCTAAAATTCTGGTACTATGTTTGCATTTTTTCACTAAATAAACTTGTATAAACTTACTTACAACTTTAGACACAATATATGAGCAAAGTAATGAAATAATAATACAATAACGCAATTAATAATACAAAATATGGTACAATATGGTACAAGTATATGTCACAATAAAAAATAAACTGGAAACACAATATAATTATGTTGGCTGACCTGGAACAACAGATTTATTAGATGATATGTGTGTCATATGTGTGATGATTTTCTCTGAATCTCAAAAATAAGAAAAACTACCCCACTGGTGAAAAGAAAAATAAATAAATATTAGCCCAAATAATATGATTCATCTGCAGTATATTTAAAAATAGGTCAGCATTATAATTATTGTGACAGGCCTATGTAGTTCAGTATGACACTTACTAAAGACACATTTGGTCCATGTCTGATTATCAATAATTCTGTCTTGTGCTCTTCAGAATCCAGCACTTCAAACAAAGCATCGAGTTCATCCACGAGTCTCGTCTTAAAGGGGAAGGCTGTTTAGTGCACTGGTAAGAAAATCTATAGCATATCAGATTAGGCCAAGCCCTGTTTATCTTGTGCACAGATGAGAGGTCATGATAAACAATACAGGATTAGAGCAGTTCTCAAAAGAGCACAGTGACAATGGTGACCACATTTTGTGCAGTGGCCGTATGAGCTCTGGGGAAGGTTATATTTAGCATCACTGTGGCTTCACTGAAAATAAAGAGGAACAAAGTGTAACTGAGAGATTTGTACCATTATGGTCAAAACATTAACCACCTCCATGCTTAGAATTTGATGTTTGCACTAATTTTGATTAGTTTAGATGTAGCTTCATACAGCAAAATGATTATAACTTGGCATTGTGTTTCCTCCTTGTTTCAAGATGATTAACCTTGTATGAGAACAAATCTGCCAATGGGGGAAGGATGTTTTTAGCATTATGTAAGGAGGATATTTGATATTTTTTCCCAAATTACTGACTTTGAATATACTACAATTATTTCACAACAAACTGTATTAAAGCGCAGTAGTTTAAATGAAGCTTTATGCATAGTCCTCAGGCAGGTCATTCACCCCAAAAAGATTTTATTTACAGAGTATGAAACTACTATTAGCAGTTGTTTTCTAATACCAGTGACACGTGTGTAGAAGTATGTGTAGTATTTTGTAGTAGTAATATTAGTGTTATCATAAGCCCTGATGCATCCTGTCTCTATTTATAAACCACTGGGGATGGGACAAAATCTTGTGCCTCTAGACTGTGGACACATGAGAAGTGATTTCGTTTAGTTTTGGATTTGGAAAAAGTGGGTTAAGGTGCTGGTAAATTACATTTCATGAGATGCTGTAGTTCCATAAAGCAGAGCTACAATGAAATGCAGTAGAAGAAATGGCACCAAAACTGTGATCTGCACTGCACGATTTCTTCTTTATAAATGAGGTCAAAATCTTGTTCTTAGTCTTGTTCTCGTGGACCAAATCGTGTGTTTCTTGTGGAAATTGTCTCGTCCCACGCTTACTGACACTTTGCAACTAATGCCGTCAAATCCCCAGGAGGTGTGATGCTAACTGTAAGCACTACTCTGTCTGAACCTCAGACTTTAAACTTTAATCTGAGTTTTGTTTTAACACAATCTGACCAGAAAAAGCTGACTTTAGTAGTAGTTGTGGCAGTTTATTCGGTCATCAGCTTCATAAAACAGAACAAAACAAGACTACAGCCTCATAAATCAAGACCGAAAGGGTTTAAGCTGAAGTAAAAACTGCTTATAATGAATAACCTGATTAAACAATGACAGCATTTCAAGAAAGAAAAGCAGCGATTTTGCTGGAACTACTGATTTCTGTTGTCAAACAAGTCTCTCACACATAAAATTACAGTAACAAGCTGTGGAACAATAGCCAACAGTTTTTCAGTTTGTCACTGTCACCTTTTTGTTGAAAATCAAACACCTAAACAGGCTGTAAAAATGGTTGGTTAAATCCAAGTTGTATTTCCTCTTGAGTGTTTAGGCAATTTTTTTTCTGTGTTTGCTTATGTGCATTGTGTCTCCATTATGGTAACATACATGCACATACTCGTAGAACATCCCCAGCACGATGAAGTATAAATAAATCCCTGGTTCTTTTTAACTATTACTGCATTACCATTTGACTTCTCTCCATCTGTGCCCAGTCTGGCCGGAGTGTCCCGCAGCGTGACCCTGGTGGTGGCGTACCTCATGACGCTGAGCGGGCTGGGCTGGCAGGACGCTCTGGCCGTGGTCAGGGTGGTCCGGCCCACCGCTGGTCCAAACATCGGCTTCCAACGGCAGCTCCAGGAATTCCAGGACAAACAGGCAGAACAGGTCAAGACCAAAGCGTCGGAATGAACGCTTATGAATTAAAAAAACACAAGTGAATCGATTTCTGATTACACAGTTTCAATAATGTGATTTGTTATTTTGACCATAATACCATAATACATTTTGAAGCACGATATACTGCAGAAAAAAATGATAGACGATAAATGACAATATTGAAACTACTTTGACACAGTAACCCAAAAGCAGATTGAACCACAAAATCTATTCTAAATCTACACTACAGTTGAAACCAGACTGAAACACTTTAGGTCTTAGTTTGCATTTGTAATGATGCTCAAATCTTATCCTATAGGCAAAAAATTAACAAACATTTCCCAAAAAAATGTGCAAAAGATAAATATTGACCCCCAAAAGATATAAAAGATATTACTCCATCTGTCATGTATTGAATGATAAATCAATATAGTAATTATCGTGACAGGCCTAGCAAAGAGAATATACAGGGTTAGGCTAGTATGTTTCGGATCTGTTCCACTCACAAACATTCTAGTCCAAATAGCAGTAGTAGTAGTAGTAGTAGTAGTAGTAGTAGTAGTAGTAGTAGTAGTAGTAGTAGTAGTAGTAGTAGTAGTAGTAGTAGGCTGCGTATCACTTAATCCGATCTCATTTGATTTGCATTTGCTTATTATTGCATTGCCCGGAATGTTCCACAGTATTTACCGTGCATTTTTTTTTACTGCATGTTTTTAATGCACAAAACAAGCGTTCTTACTGTGACCTATAACTCGGGCTGGTGCAGAGATCTGCTTGTCTCCATATAGATTTGTTTAATGTCGTTAATGTGGAATAGTCCAAGCAAAAACATCATAATCTCCATAAAGACAAGAAGACAAAAAGTTACATGTTGTCACCTTCCTAAAATAATCACCTAAGTCACCTGAAAAAATGACTTATGCGATTATTTTAGGAAGGTGTCGATATGTTGCCTTTAACAGTTGTGCATTGCATTTCAGTGCATGTTTAATCAATAAGTAAAATAAATCATACATTTAATATTCAATTCAAATTTAAAATGATTTAGATTTCAGTTAATATACTAGCTATGGGTTTCAGAATGATGAAAAGTTAAGACTGTTATGATAGCTTTAAGCAACTCAAAAACAAGTCTTCTGAAGGGTCATCCATGGATATTATTAGTAATTTTAATTTAATTTTCATTTTATTTCTATATTTTTTAATTTTTTTCTATTTTTTCTATTTTTTATTTTTTATTTTTTTTATTTTAATTACTTTAGAATGATTATTTTAAACAGGAATAAACTGGAATTTTTAAACTGTAATACACTTTTTTGTTTTGTTTCGTTGCAGTTCAGGGAATGGTTCCACACGGAGTATAAAGACAACCCACTAAACGACGAGGCTCATATTAGAGACTTATTACTGCGAGTGCCCAAAGTGAACGGAGAAGTCCAAGAAGACGCCCCATCGAAACAAATATGACTTCACACGTGACTGAGGTGACAATGAACTCAGTGGATGGACTGGCAATGAGACCCGCAGCATTAAAAAGAACGTTATTTATTCCGTGTAAATTGTATCTATTTGTGGTTGTATAATATATTTCTTAAGAAAAAGAGGTTTGAGTGTGTTGTGTTTTGTGGGGGCTTCCATGCTGAACGTGATAAGGCTGTGTGCACCTCACTCTGCTGGTGCTTCCTGTTTATTTTGTGCTTGAGAATTCATGCGTGACATCTACAAAATACTGTACAGCTTATAATATTCTGTTAATTCTCTCATTTGGTGTGGACAAATATATGATTACATTAAAAGTACAAGCTAAGAGTAACCAGGAATAGCCATAGACAATATACAAGTCTATATTATAGTACTTATATATACAGTCTATGGTAATACTATCTTAAAATCTTTAATGTGTCATGTTTAAAATGTCCCAGCACTGCACAAGAATAAAATGCACTACCTCAGTTGGATTTGGACTGAAAAATTCTTAAAAACTGAAAAAACTGTAGTTTAAAGGTGCAGTATGTAACTTTATTCCACAGTTTTGCGTTGAACTTACTGGTATTTGCATTTATTCAGTTACAGTTGATTTTATTGTTCAGATTTTATTTATTCTTTTCATTTCATATCATTCATTTCATATTTTATTGTTCATATCTTGAACAGCATCCCTCCTCAGACTTCACCTGCACCTTTTCTGGGTCCAGGATCTGTCACCTCTTTGTCTCAGCAGGTGATGCCACCAGGCCAAGTCAGATCTGTGGAGTGGTGACCCTGCTTACAGTAAGAATGCTTGTTTTTTAAGGTATTTTTCAGCAAAACTTGTAATGAAGAGACACGTTTATGCTCCACTTCAGAAGATTTTAAGCAAAGTAATGAACTGGTGGCAGGATCTCCACAAGAAAAGTGCACTTTAAACTTCATCGTTACACGTTTCTTTTTCTTTCTTGCATTCATTTTTTGCTTGACGTTCGCATAATTAGCCTCAAGGGGGCAGTGTAATCAATTAAGACTTCTGTAAAACTTTTGGTGCACGTCCTACTCTCAGACGCAACCTCAAACGTAGCAACCCTCGAGTCACGCACGTAGACGCACAGGACGTGGCGAGATAATAACCAAAGCCCCGGGGCTGCTGCAGACTTTGGTTATGCAGAAAAGCGATGGAATAAAGAGGAGACGAAACGCGCGTCTGTTCCATTCAGGGTAGTCTCCGGAGCAGAGGGATTCCCCGCCACTGCGCTGCGCTGTGTGGGCGCTCTGGCTTCACAGAAATGAGCGTCTCCAGCTTGAACTTCTCCCTGGCTCCTCCTCTCGATTACGAATCAAGTGATAACATTTAAGAAAAGGGCACACGGACCATAGGGTTAATAAGTCAGGTTCTTCTCAAGTACAACAGGTAAGCAATTCCAATGATAACATACCTGTATAGACTTTTTTTTATTAAAATCAACAAATAACTTATTAAATCTGCTTTGAATAATGTGAAAATTGATACTGACTGGTTCTGTTATGGCAATTTCACGTGTAGTAACCATGGCTGATTTAAGGACCTCGCAGCGAATGCAGAAGTATTTTTTTTTTCTTCATGTTTAATAATTTTGTGCTAAATAAAAATAGAACATTGCACCACTGCGTGTCATAGCTGCTTTTTATAAACGCGTGTGCAGAAGTCATTTTACTGACCAGAATTATGGCAATGTGCTTCAGAGCAAGACATGTTTTCGATAGCCAAATTTATTTTATTTTTATTTTTAAGTATTGTAATCCAAATTTGAGATAGTTTCACTAAATATTTGACTTTTTAATATGATTTTTAAGGGCAATATGGAAGAGGACAGCCTGTCAGTCAGTTGTGGTAATGGCAAACTCAGACAGTGGCTGATTGACCAGATAGACAGCGGGAGGTATCCAGGCCTGGTTTGGGAAAATGATGAGAAAACCATATTTCGGATTCCATGGAAACACGCCGGGAAGCAGGATTACAACAGGGAAGAGGATGCTGCCCTGTTTAAGGTATAACTCGTCTGTAAAAATACATTATGATCGTTTGATTTTATATTCGATTATGTTACATTTCTGCTGTTGTTGTTCCAGGCGTGGGCTCTGTTCAAAGGGAAATTTAAGGAAGGCGTGGACAAGCCGGACCCTCCGACTTGGAAAACCAGATTACGCTGCGCTCTTAATAAAAGCAACGATTTTGACGAGCTGGTAGAAAGAAGCCAGCTAGACATCTCTGAACCATATAAGGTCTACAGAATCATACCTGAGGGAGCTAAGAAAGGTTGGTTTACAATACAAAATACACAAGATAATGTATAACAAATGTTTAGAAGTGATTGTAATGATATCTCAAGTATTGGAGAAGTGTGTATTCTGGATTCAAAGGTAAATGTAATGGTGCATATGTGTGTCAAAGTTTCAAAAGTAGACAGCAAAAACTAAAAAGTGAAACCACAAAATGTATTTAATTTGCTCTCGAAATTTTATTTAGTAATCTTAGATCTTAAATTACTTTCAACTTGCAACAATTACGCCTTTTTAATGTTTAGAAGCCATTGCAAAAAATAAAAAAATGCATACTGAGAAATGTTAACCATAAACCAAGTCAAAATATCTGAAATTCTCCTATAGCTAATGAAATAAAAGTCATTATATCATGTGAACCAAACTTACTAACACAAAAACATGATGCTAAAACATTTACAGTTCTTCACTGTAGTGATTAAAATTTCGTAAAAAATGATTGAAACTTTGAAATACTTCTACACATTGACAATTCGCCTGTGTTGCCATGCCTGACTGGTGCTGGTTGCTGGTTTACTATAGGCATTTACACATATGCAGTGCAGCACTGTGATGCGGCAGGAAGCACAAAGGAAGCCAGTGCATGTAGAAAAAAGACCTAGTGCTTTTTATAGGGGGCTTCGGTTACCAGTGCAGAGTGCAAGATGTGTTGAATTGGCCAGTACATATGCACTACAATGTTGTTGTTTTTGCATTCAATTGAGGAACAATTTGTTATAAGATCGCACAACATTACATCTGCTTTTTGAAATGAAGATATGTAAAGGATGCATTAAGTGTAAACATTTTTGATAATCTTTTGTATTTTTTTATTTATTTTAGGAATGAAAATGAGCAGTGTGGAGGAGAGTTCACATCTTGCCTATTATCCTCCATATTCTTCATTGCAAAACCAGGTCGGTCAATGGGCCTGTTATAATGACAAACTTTCACAGAGACATATTGCAACAAATGATAATATTACAACCACTTTTTGGAAGGGAAACCTATTTTTGAATTAATAGTATCATTATCAAGGCATGAGAACATTTTATTCTACCCTCTACTGCTCAAATCTTACATTATTACATAAAAATGGCAAAAATCTCCTTACTTTTGTAAAGAAATTATATATATAATAAATATTGAGATTAAAAATAGATTATATTAAGTCGATATAACTTTAGTACAATATAAGTTATGCAAAGTGTGTATGTTCAGATGTTGGATATGTGCTCAAAAGGTTATATTAAAGCTATTACCATGTATAAAAAGGACAAAAACAAACGTCCTACTAATTGGCACTACACAAAACACTGTGCAACCACTATGCAAACCACTCCTCACGTCTCAAACTTGTTTTCTACGTTTATTTTTACATATTTTTCACACGTACTGGCAAGTGTCTTGTATCGTAATCAGAATGTGTTTGCGTTCACTGCCATAGGTGACCGGTTACATGGAGCGGAGAGACTGGAGAGACTATGCTTCCTCTGACCAGCAGTCTCTTCCTCCTCCTCCTCCTCCTCCACATCATCACGATCTGCAGTATCACTACCCATCATCCCTCAGCCGGCCCTGGCCCACAGCACACTCAGAGAATGGTAAAAACTGTGACATGTTTAGCAGATATGCAGGTTATTAATAGTGCTTTGAGTTTGAATGTTAAGTTAATGCATGGATTTTTGTTTTTCTTTTCTTTTTTTCTATACTTTCTAAAACATAACTTGACATATTGTCTTTTCCTAGGCTTCCAACTCTCCTTCCATACATACCTATCAGATACCCAACCATCTGTCTATGCAATGGACTCTAACTCTATGACCGGTAAAATGTTACACCATCCTATACATTTAGACATTATTAACACATAGTCATTAACACATAGAACTTACTACCACAGAATTAAAACCACAGAACCTTTAAATATATTAGAGAGGAAGCAGATGCTTTCACCATAACAAACAAACAAATAAATACAATACTAAAGTGATCTAATGTTTGTTTTACACTATTACCGATTGTACCAATACTGTATAAGAAACACTTAAGGTAGAAATGAGATCGCTATCTGTGTCTAATTATAAGCGTTTTTTTTACTCTGAGAATCAGGAAGTATGCAGTTAGCATGCTAGTTATTGTTAGCATTATAGTGACAGTAAAACTCTGAAAGTGATGAAATGTGCTTATAAATTCATTGTGGATAAGGATGCTATGAATGCAAAGGGTAAATGAGGGGTAGTTTGTGCCACTGCAGGCTGTTTAAAACAGTAAAAAATACTTTCCTTCCTTGATTTTCAGATTGCAGCCTACACGTCTCTCTCTTCTACCGAGAGTCCCTGGTGAAAGAAGTGACCACCACAAGCCCAGAAGGATGTCGCATCTCCTCTTCGGCCTCCTCGTCTTCCTCCTCCCCCTCCTCCTCCCCTCGTCCGGATGACCGTCTCTCCATGGGTCCAGAGGTCATCCTGTTCCCCTTCCCGTACCCCGAGTCCCACAGACAGGGGGCAGACATGCTCCCTAGCGTCCTGGAGAGAGGGGTGCTGCTGTGGATGGCACCCGATGGGATGTACGCCAAACGCCTGTGTCAGAGCAGAGTGTACTGGGAGGGGCCGCTGGCTCCTTATACAGACAAGCCCAACAAGCTGGAGAAGGAGCAGCCCTGCAAACTATTTGATACTCAGCAGTTTCTAATAGGTAAGTGGTGTGAAACCCAGTAGCCCACTAGGGGTTTCAAAAGTATTGAAAATTAGATACTAATTGATACAAAAACTAATATAGAAACTAGAAACTCATTTGAGTATGTATCGATTCTTCAAAAAAGTCACATTTAGACTAGTATAGGCCCATGGACACATTGGAACATACTTGGATAACTGAGGGATTATGCAGATATAAGTCTAGATGATAATATAATATTGGTAATATATCATTTTTGCTCTTATTTAATGTTGAAAATTGCATTGTATTGTCTAGTGTATTATCATGGTATCAGAATTGGTATTGAGTATCAAGTCTATTCCTTAAGTATCAAAATCAAGTTTGAAATTTTAGCATGGCACATAGCACTATGGTCTGTAAAACCATGTGATGAATACTGTAAGCTAAACTTTTGTAGTAGTTTTTTTTATCAATAGAAAAACAAATGTAAACTATTACTACAGAAGAAGTTACATTTAAAGTGAGATGCAGTTTAAAAGCCCTATAATGCATTACAATCATTGAATTGCTGTAGTAACATTTCCAAATGTGTGTCCCTGCTGTTCATTCACCTACTTTCTACTGGAAACAACAGAGTTTTGTTTGAAATTAGTGCTCAGTAACTTTTTTTTTTAATTATGTAATAAGTGAAGGTAAATAAAAAGAGATGTACTAATACTAGGGCATCTAAAATTACTTTAAAAAAAACAGTTCATAATATCTCTCTCTAAATGGAAAATATTATACAAATATTATAATACAAAACCTACATAACAATGATCAAAACTTAAGTCTAACGTTTTTCTGCTTATTTGCATGTGAGTGCTCATGAAGTGTGAAATTTCCAACTGTCTTAAACATTGAGACACTTCCTACAGGCCTATTTCCTGTCCTGTCAAATAAGTTCCATACTTTTATGTCTAATGTGGTGATGTGAATGAAATACTAAAGTGTGTTTCTGGTGAAGTTTGTGGGTAAGTCCCATAGGAGCACAGAGGCTGTTATCTTGGGAGCGGGTGTGTGGAGTCCCCACCCACCTGCTGTGGTGCACCACATGTGACATATGACATGAGTCGTGTTTTTGTGCCATTTCACTGAAATTTCCACCAGATTTACCAGTAGTTTCCAAACGATGCATCCAAGTCTGAGAGAAAAATACGTTTAGCTTTAATGTGGTTAAATAGTCTATTTTATGTTATTGTTGTAGAGCTTCATGAGTATGTGCACAATGGCCGCTCACTTCCACGACATCAGATTGTGCTGTGCTTTGGAGACGAGTATCCAGACCCACAACGCTCCAGGAAGATGATCACAGCACAGGTACACTGGGAAATCTCTTTTACTGCAACAAATTGTATTCTTAATACATTAAAATTCAGATTATATAGTTTTGTCTAAATAGAACTCTGCCTAGGCCTCTTGGCCATCTTGGACATTTTACCTGGTTTTAAAACAAATCAAAATCAAAATGTTGTGTGCATAATGTGTTTATATGATTAGAAATTCACATACAATTATTTATATTATGCATATATATTTTTTACAGATGTACTATACCTTATATATTTTGTACCATTTGACCATTTGACAAGTTCCCCAATAAAGGACAAACACAAGTTCTGTTATTATCTAATTTCATCATGTCTTATAGTTTCATGATGGCATGAATGATGCTCCAAATGACCACTGTGTGTATTTATACTTGCATACGCAGTAGTAAGTGTTAAAATGACACCCAGACACAGAGGCCTTTGTGGATCAGAAGTGTCACTGATGGTACTTTCATGTTTTGCTTTGTGCATGTAATAACTTTACATCACTTTGATTCCTCTTCAGGTGGAGCCAGTATTTGCAAGAAAACTGCTCTTCTACTATCAGCAAAACAACGGCCATTATCTCCGTACTTACGACCACAACCAGCAACCCAACCCCTCCCCAACCTCGGACTACACTTCCCAGAGACCTTTGCAGCACATTCAGGAATAACTTGTACTTCTTCTACGAGCATGATTATAAACTGCTGATGGAGCCATAAGACTGCTGTGTATAAAGCTGAACTGTAAAGTGAAGGGGGCGTAGAGGGGGAGACCCTGATGCTACAGTGGTATGAATTGTCTGTCTGTCTGATTTTGAAGTAGTGGTATTTTTTTGGTACTCTTGTAGTATTCTTGTGACGGTGTGAAGGATGCGGTTTTGAGGCTGGGGGTACGAGGAGAGCAGAGGGCCACCGAGACAGGAAGTACTAGCACAGGTGCACAGGAAGAGTGGCCCTGACAAGCTCTGAGATGACAAAAAGATAAACATGCTTTAGAGCTAAGGCACATTCACAAATAGCAATTACATGTTGTTTAATAACGTTAAGGGTGCTAAGGGTATTATTTTAAATTAGTACATTTTGTTTGTGTAATGCATAAAAAATCCAGACTGAAATGCTCTTAATAGGTTTTGCAGTCTAGTCATTTCTTTCAATGCATTTCAGGCAAAACTCAACCAAGTGAGGAGATTTGTTTCTTTTATTGACACATCATCAAATCGAAGCTCATTTGCCATTTTCAACAAAATCAGATTTTTCTCATTCTGCAGAAGTTAGTGCTGTTTTAGATCTCTTCTCTATCTCTATGTTTTATTTATTTTTAGGAGGATTTTTTTTTCTTTTAATTGTCATATTTCTCTGGATATTCACCTCACTCAGGCTCATCTGAGCTCTGGAGGTGAGATCAGGGCCCAGACTGTGGTTGTTTGTACAGTGCAGGAAAGGCTGGTTGTCTTGGTTGGTGAGATTATACTGCAAAAGCACCACTGATGTATCACTAGAATGTGTGTTTGATCTTGAAAAAAAGCTGTTCTAAAGTGCCTCAAAATATGATGTATGTGATGTAAATAGTAGCATTGTGCCAAAGGGTTTGTGAGCCCAGCTGTAAGTAGCTTTACAAAGTCGAGCCGTGGTCGCTCAGTGAAATGGTGCGTTTGCATGACAAGAATATATATTCTGTACCAGCACCAGTTCAAAACTGAGGAACTGTGGTCTAATAATGACTCAGGTTGTAATAAAGGCAGTAAGTAAAGATAGTTTGTTTCTTGCTTGAGAGGTTCTTGAAAAAGAAAAATTTGAAATGTCGATCCTATGTTGAATTGGTAATTTTCAGATTCTATAATCTGATGATGTCCTTTTTCAGAAGGGCAAAATGGACAAGAGCCAGTTTTCCTTTTTGATTGTATTTTTATGCAATGAAACTGATATTTCTAGATCAGTGACTGACCGAAAAATCTGCTATATTACAAAAAAAATAAAAATGTATTTTAACATGAATGCCCCACAACTGTAGGAAGTATTATTAGCATTTAAAATGTTATGATGAACTTTGAAACTCAGCAGTGGCAGTTGACAATAAACATGCTATTCAGAAAAATGATTCTGAGAATTTTGAAGTGGTCGTCCTTTGCAACAAATTTGAGAGTTTTATTGGCAAAACCTTTGCCTTGTCTACAATTAACCTCAGTGAGGGAACTGAAAT
Organism: Scartelaos histophorus; assembly: GCA_000787155.1. Taxonomy (NCBI): domain Eukaryota; kingdom Metazoa; phylum Chordata; class Actinopteri; order Gobiiformes; family Gobiidae; genus Scartelaos; species Scartelaos histophorus. The sequence continues at coordinate 9,040 of JACN01071637.1, read as the reverse complement.
GGAAAATAATACTCATCCCAAAACTTACAGGTAGAAGGTCCCTGTTCCTCTTGACCTGAAACTACCAGAGCCTCAATCAGGAATTAAAACTGTTGCGGTTTGTGCTTTGGTCTAACTGAGGTGGAGTTTAATTCTCTACTCTGAGAAATGGGCACCACTTCCCAATCATGATACACAAGTCAGAAGAGAAGAATTGTCTTGAATCTGTTGGTTAGTTTTCAAAAGCCATGGTCACAATAGTGTTGTGAGTAACTGTCTGTGTCTAACTCACACATTTCATTCATTTGCCAGGTGGACCCTAAATAAGGAATGCTTTGTAAAACGGCATTTTGTTTTTCTTTTATTTCATGTTTTAAAATATTCTTGTTCTCCTGAACCTTAGTTGTGTGGCTAACTATTTTATTTCAACGACAAGTTTAAGTTTTTAATCATTTAAACTGTTTTTCACCAAGTTATAAGTTCAAAGTGATTTTGGTCCATTAAGGGAACACTGTCATTGATATTAGGGCCTAAGTCTGACAAATAAGATTTACTGTACTGAAGGTTGTGCTTTTCCTTATTCATATAAAACAGTGACAATTCATGATCTTGTCAGTGCCTTTTTATTTTGATAATATTTCTTGACAACTGGTTGAAGGTTTTAAGAGTAAATATGTTTTTGTTCTCATCTGTGTGAAGGGAGAAGCTAACGAGTTTGAAACTAACACGCCCTTGTTGATTCCAGGACTGTTATATTCTGGGCAGATATAAGGCAGTGATCAGACCCTGTCACAACTCAAAAAGCAACTTGAATGAGTGTCAAAAAATATTGTGCTGTTAATGCACTTTAAACATAGTCTTGAGTACATTTACTTTGACATTTCAAATTGTATAACTTATTGGCTATGGTTTTAAAATAGACTCCATGTTCCCACAGATGTGCTTATGGGATGTGGGTTTAGCATCTACTGAATAAACAGAACAAAAACAAAATCCAGGGTTAGCTCTGTGTTAATATATGTATGCAGTCATAATGAAGGCACAAATGCACACAACACGTCTGATGATCATTTATAGACTTAAAAACAACACAGTAGACCTCCAGAACTCTACTTATAATTATAAATATTATATAAAAACTGAATTTTTTATGTTTTTTGAGTAGATTTCCTATAGAGGTTTAATGAAACAACACTAAATACAACTCCAGGTATGTTTTTGATGAGGGAACATAAACATTACCAAGCTGAAACATTAAAATGTACAATTATGTGTCCTTTTGTGTGGAACCTACCTGGACGACTGAGGGATGTCAGACATTTGTCGTGAGCTTCATTCCCAGCTGGGAGCATTCAGAGGATCCTGCTCTTCGTGTTTGTGGTCCGCAGTTTCGATAGGTGCCTCAACTTCCCTCACACTTCAACCACATCACTTTCACAACACTTCAAAATCTTGCCAAAATCACACACAGGAATGAAAAGTCATAGTTTCTCTCCTCATTAAGATTCCACATGCAAACGATCAGTGGATTAGGGAGATTTACTTCTCGATGAACAACTGTGAAATGTTGTTCCTTCTGTGCTGTACTGAGGCTCTCACCACCAGCTTAATTCTTGTTATCTTGGCCTACATCATCAAAAGTATAATACTCCCTACAGCAGAAGCATAGCCATCCTGGACTGCACCAGACTGGAATGGACCTCCCTACCACAGTGTCTGAGGGCTCATCTTGCCTCGTTCTACACTGATGGTCAAGAGGCTTCTCCTGTATTAGAACTGCAGTGTTGTGGCTCTTTTCTTCAACTCTCAGGCTACAAGTTACAGGTCTGATCTGTGGAGAGGCCAGCCCCTCATCAGAGAGAATGTTATTACCTCAAACAGTCCAAGTTTAGATGTGTGTGAATGAAACAAAACACTACTGCAGGCATGTTTTGATGAGGAAACAACATTATAATCAGAAAATAGCACAATCATTTTGTGAGCCTAAAAGCAGCCGTAACTTGTGTGACGTGTAGAGCTGTGTAGGTGTGAACATGTGCGTGACACTCACTTTATGACTGTTATCAGGATTTGACATTTGTGGACCCAGGATCAAACATGCAGCGCCCCCACACACCAGTAACACCAAAAACACCACTTTTACATATCTATTATAAAAACTTCTAAAAAACTAATTGCAACAGTCAAAAACTTCTTGAAATTGTGAATCTGATTTTAATGACACTAATTATATCTCCATGGAGACCAGCAGAATTGTGAATCTGATTTTAATGACACTAATCACAGGTCACAGGTAAAATCACAGGTCAGATCTGTGGAGAGGTAAAGTCTGGTAACTGAATAAAGACAAGACAGACGATTGAAGCGTAGCTTCAGGTGATTTTATTAGTAGGTAGAGGTAACTGATGTTCTGACAAACATTAAAGCGGAGCCAGATGCATAAATCATGTTTAACTTTCAGTAATAATAACTCCTATCCTATAACAAACATTTCCTTGAAACTCAAACAGACCTATTCAAAGTGTCTTGTTACATATTTAGACAAATGGAGAAAGAAATAACAATGACTCAGTTAATAAAAACTATTTCTGCCTATTCTATAGCTTTTGTACAGGAAGCCTTTAACGCGGCTACTTGACGATGTTCGTGTCTTTTTTCCGTTTGCCAAAGCAGAGCGCGCTCACTGCGCGTCTGCTCACTAATAATAGCCCCACTGTCTCCAATACAGCCACAGTCTTACAGAGAAGTGAAAGTGCACTTTTCAAGCAAAGAAAGGCTGCTATAAATCCAGGTTTCACCATTACACAATGAGTATGACTCATTGTTTTATTTTAACTTTAATAAAAATTCAAGAGAAGACGGGAAGTTTTGGTAAAATACATCAAAATGACACATGCAAACAGACTATAACCTTTAACTTGCCTGAGCATTAGTATGAACATGCCAAAAGAAGCTGAAATGCCTTCTTTAAGAAAGGTAAAATGGACAAGTTTATTCCGTCTTTTTGGCTGTTAACTTTGCCCTTTCCAGGGTAACTTTGCTGCTCTCTAGTGGCCATGTGTGGTATAAGATCTACAGAAAAAAAAACCCTACAAAAATCATAAGAAAATGCGCAATTCTCGAAGGCAAAAAGAAATGAGCAAAAGTAGCGGAAAACATAAGACACAGTATTAGACACAGTTTGTTGGAGGGCTACATGAAAAGTCATTTCACATTTTAATGCGGCTGTGCAGAGTTTTAAAGGCTCACTGTCTCACTGGTCTGGTGCTGCTTGTTTCCTTGGATGTGGTAATGGCTGAAATGTTCCACACTGTGGTTTTAAATCAAGCATTTGTTCAAGGTGTTTTAACGACTCAACATGCACTGTCACTGTGAGGGGGACGCCAAACTGTAGACTGTATATACTGTATACTTTATATACTGTATACTTTATATACTGTGTACTTTATATACTGTATACTTTATATACTGTATACTTTATATACTGTAGACTTTATATACTGTGTACTTTCAGGCAAAGCATAAACAGCAGGTGAAGGACCCTCCACCAATGTTAGATATAGATATTGATATAACACACTTTTAAAATACAGTATAAACCTAGGCCAACATTTAAATTATGATTTTAAACAAATAATTCAATTTTCATTTTTACGCCTTTTTTTGCTTGCATTTTAGTAGAGTATATATATTTTTAGTGATTTTTAAGGTCATTTTTCACTAACAGATGCAGTGCAGTGAGGCATAGGCCATGACTTGTCTCTCAGACCACAGCCTGTTCTTTAACCCCTCCTCTGCTGTGACCCCATTATGTTTGGGTTGTGCATTTGTGAGCCCCCAGCCCTGCGGATGATGACAACAGTACTTAACTTTTGTCACGTCAACCTGATCCCACTCTTTGACCCTAGGAGGCGCTGACAGGTCGTTTTTTACAGTGACTAATGCACCAATCATCTCTTCTTAGCATCTGGCCTCATAGAAAAAGCATTGCATAAATTATTATCTACTATATTTAGAGCATTTTAAAGGGCATAATCGCATCTCAATTAAGGAAAAATCTATTGCCAAAATCTAGTTGTTATGAGTTCATTTGTTTGCTCATAGCTCGGGGGTTAACGATGCACTTGACCTTGATGGCAGGAAAACAGTTGTCGGATAAGGAGCCTCACACAGTGTAAACAGGAGGAGATAAACAGGGCAGGACGAGGGCCCACCTGGTGCTCATGTCAACTGGCCTGTGTAATATAAGCACAAACACAATGTGGAAGAGACTTTGGTTTAGCTTATAGCAGAGGAAGATTTAAAGTGTTTTATTTTACAGATTTAGAATTTTAAAAAATGACAAATGATAAAAACGTCCCCTGTGCTCCAAACAAACACTGATGCTTTAATATTGTACTCGTAATTTTGTTCAATGTTATAAGTGTCTAAGGATAAAGTACAAACACATTGTTCATTTGAATTATGGCAAAGCAAGTTATGTGTATTTGTACTGCACAATTTGTACACAAAGTAATTCAAAGTGCTTTACAGAATAAGAAATATGTTAAAAACACAATACAAACCATAATCAAAACACAAATAATTATCATAAAATTTAAAAGAGAAAGAGATACATTTAAATGAGAGAGAAAAGAGAAGTGTGGAATGAAACGTTTTCAGTCATATGCAGCTAAACAGAACCATTTTGAGCTTGGATTTATACAGAGTCACAGTAGAGGCCTGTCTCACATATTCAGACTGTTGCAGGATTTAACTGCATGAATCTGAAACACTGACTCGTCATGTTTCGTCCTGACTCTGGGCACCAGCAGGAGGCCGGTCCCTGAGCTCCTCACAGTGCAGATGGTTCATGTGCCACTAACATGTCAGAGATGTACTTTGTTGCTCGGCCATGGAGAGACTTGTGCACGAGCAGAGCTGCTTTAAAGTCTTTTCTGTGAGCCACAGGAAGCCGGTGCAGAGACCTCACCACAGGACTTATGTGCTCGTGCTTCTTGGTTGAAGCTGCAGCGTTGTGGATGCAACTGTCTCACAGCTCGTTTGGAGAGGCCAGTGAGAGGCTGTTACACTCGAATCTACTGGAGATAAATATGAACAATTGGTCCAAGTCTGCTTTTGAGTTTTGCTGCTTTTAGGTGCCGAAACGCTGCAGATATTATTGATTTGATGTAGCTGTTAAAGTTCAAGTCTGAGTCCATTATTACGTGGAGATTTCTAGCCTGATTTGAAGTTTTTAGAGAGAGACTGGAGGACACTGCTGACTATGTCTCTTTGTTTCTGTGGACCAAAAACTGTGACTAGTTTGGAGAAAGTAGTTTTGCATCCACACACTGATCTGTTGGATGCAGTGGCAGAGGGAGTCCAGTGAGTGCTGCCAGTGAGTTTAGTTCATTAATTATTTAAACAATAAAAGAATAAAAAAACAACATATTTGTTATTACAATCTAGAATAATTTGGGACACTGAAATCTGAACCTTTACCCACACTGTAAAATTAACTTTTTTTTTTATATATTTATTTTATTTTGCAAGAATCACAATAATTTCTGTATTCTTCTGAAGTTTTCCCAATAATAATGAGTCTATTACAATAAGTGTGTGAGACCACATCTGTCACAGACCAGACCGGCATCAAAAACATGCGTCAAATCTTGGGCCAGGCAAAGCGAGTTTATTTGTTCGGCACAATTCGTACACAAAGTAATTCAAAGAGCTTTATAGAATAAGAAAGACATTAAAATCACCAAACATACAAACAAATCGAAACATAAATAATCAGCATAAAATGAACATTAAAGCAGAAGTGTCTTATACACAGCTAAACTAAAGCAGTGTGAGTCTGGCTATTCTTTTAAATGTACTTAGAATTTAGAATGACAAATTTACATCTTAACAAACAGCTACTTATGGATTTATGTGTATTTTCCATGTGCTTTTTTTCCACTGTTTGCCGTGTGTCAGAGCAATATGGAGCGACAGTTTGTTGTACAGTCTGAGCGAGCCTGAAGCCCTGTGTGGTCCAACTGTGTGGTCTGCAGCTCATGACCTGGACAGAGAGAAAGAAAGAAAGAAAGAAAGAAAGAAAGGGGGAGGACAGAGAGACAGAAAGAAAGGAAAGGGTTTGAGAGAGAGGAAGAGAGAAGGGGGAGAAAAAGAAGGCGAAAAGGAGAACAGAAAGAAAGTTAGAGAGAGAAAAGAGCAGTGGGAGACAAGATGAGAGAGAAAAAAGAGGGAAAAAGTAAAAAAGAAAGAAACATTGAGGAGATTTTTCGCGTTACATTTATATTCTCATTTCTTAATTTTCTTATTTATTTATTTTGCTACAGCTATTCTTTTTTATCCCAGTTTTTCTGCTACAAAATGCTGCCGGTTAAGAAACATAAAGTCGATCATGAAACAACAAAATGGTGTCAGATGTTTACTCCTATGCGTTCATACTGTTCCTGGTTTGAGGCCAGTTTCGTACTTGATTTGGTTCTGTTCTAGTTCTGGTTTCGTCTTGACTTATATTTAGGTCTGTAGGTTAAATCCCAGTGTATTGCCAAATGCATACACACCAATAAAGCCGCTAACGTGAACAGGAATACCAAGCAAAATCTGCAGAAAGGTCACACAGTTCAGGGGGATTGAACCAAAGACCTTCTGCTATGAAGTAAAAACGACTGCACCAGGATGTATAGAGTCCGGACTTGATTGACGTAATAGTTTTGTCCCACAGCCTCACAGCGGGAGGAGCGTCTCTGCTAGTCCCATGAAGAAGCTCTCTGCATTTACACTCTAAACAAACATGGCCACCCACATTTCCAATTACAGCTGGAGAAGATCGGAAGTGATTATTGTATTATTATTATCTTATTAATACACATTGTACAAACACAATTTCACAAATATATAAATAGTTAACATATAGGCATAATAATTAGACGCTTTCTTATAAGCTTCCTGTTATTGCATGTGACTTTAAGACAATTTTAGATCAAGAGGCAACTTTATTTTAAACATCCTCAGCCTGATGAAAGATTTGATGTTTTATTTGATGATGGTGACACATTTTATAAATTCATAAAGGTTTGGAAATGGCTTAATTTGATTTAAAAATAGCAGAACTTTGCATGTTCAAGGGCCTCTATGTGGTGCTTTAAAACTATGTCTCAGTACAGATAAAATCCATCAGCAGCTCTTGAAATATAGAGTAAAACATCATTTTAAAAGGAATGATCTAGAAAACTACTAAATCTTTCGCAAAAGAATTCAAACAAAGACATCATCGGTTTATTATGAGACTTTATTTACCAGTTGGCGTCCCAGTTTTTCCAAATTTTGCACTGAAGGCTGCACAGTCTTGGGTGACTGTTTGCGAGCAGAATCCAAGATGCAAAATGACTTCTTTTTAGGCGTGAACGGCACGGCTCAACTTGAAAACAGAACAAAAATAAAACATTAAATAAAATCTTGATCTGTTTCTATATTTTGTGAAAAAAATGAGGTTATTTCAGCAAGAATTTCCAAAATTATAAGCCTAAAAAATGATGTTATTTTTTTGGGACACTGTATACCCACTGTGCACAGACTAAATCCAGTGTTATAATGTCCAGTAAGTCAGGAAGTGTGCCTTAGCATGCTAGTTAGTTCATTTTTACATAAAGGCAAAACTCCACTCTGCTCTCTGAAAGTATAAGTGCTAATAAATTCATTTTGATGAATAATTAGGATTCTTTTCTGCTTCCACTTTCTGTTAAAATGGTAAAAATCGCCTTTAACAGATAGATTACTTCATTACAATTTTGTCTTTTATGGTGTTGGGTTTAATCTGATGATAGTAATGCAACTGATCATTGTATAAAACTGTGGAAATACAACTTAACAGTATAACAGTTACAAATATTTCACAATTTAAATATGCTGTATTCTAGTTAATCCCTTGTCTGGTGTAAAATTCCATTAATCTGATTTAGCCATTATAATTTTCGGTCCCCCGTTTTGGTTTTCTGGCCGTCAATTCCCAGTGTTCTCGGAAATCCCAGTCCGGTCTCCTGCAGCTCCGTGCCAGGACCACCCACAGAGGGCTGGATGTGTTTGGACAGCAGAGATGGTGGAGATAGTGCTCAGGTTTGATAGACTCATTACGCCGCTGTCCATTCTACGAGAACCGAGGGAGCGGTCTAGTTCCTGAAAACGCACTGTTTGGTTAAGGCTTATGGATTCAAATGTGTAAAAAGTGCTTTGGTTTCCATGACAATTTCCTGTTATAGACTTTCTGTCATTTAAAACATGAACTAAACTGATTTTTAGTCGCTTTTGGTCTACTGTATTCCATTATGTTTTTTAGACTTAAAGAGCTTTATTAGACAAGAGAAATCAACAAAAAGTAAATAGTGGTTAAGTATAACAACTTCCAGAAATGTAGTTTAGTTGCATTTTAAAGAACTGCTCTGAAATCATAATAGATTTTTGTGAATTTAAAATATAAAATTCAAAAATTGTTGATTAAAGTACACTGTCTCTTGTGTTCACCTCAAAATTGCTGAAAATATTTTTTCTTAATACAGAAATTACAGTGTTTTTTCTGAGACATCAACCACATCCACATGTATTTTGTCCACTGAAACTTTTGAAATGATTAAATCTCTATATTGTAAAAGGGATCTTGGATTTCTGTCCTCAGATGGCACTTTCTCAGACGACTGGCCCAGAGTCTCGTGTTTATTATTGTTGGGTGGAGAATTTCGACTCTGTCTGTCTGTCTCTCCCTCTGGCTCTGTTTCTTTCTCTCTTTCCGCCACCAGAAAAAAGCTATAAACACCATTCTATGAGCTGCAAATCCTTCACTGGCAGCAAAAGCCCTAAACAACTACATGTATGACTCAACCTAAGCGTACAATGCCAATATGTAATATGTAAATGAAGCCAAAGGGCAATATTATTACAATTTATATATTTAAAAATGTATAGCATATTATACTAAGTTGCTAATTAAGTGCAGTTTAGAATAAAATAAATATTGGCCTAGTAGCATATTTAAATTGCTCTGTTTTTTATTATTTATTTTTTTTATTTA
>JACN01151513.1:0-22560 GCA_000787155.1 Scartelaos histophorus | reverse complement strand
AAAAAAACATAAAACACAGATCAGAAAATAGGGCAATATGGGCCCTTTAATGTGTAATATTTAGGTGATGTCCACATACAACACTTGGTTTTTAGAAAATATGTCCTAGACGTAAATGCAAAAGGCCGTCTAACAAGGCTTAAAGCTCACAAGAGTCAATTTGGCTTAATATTGAACCTTTAACCTTGCGGCACTACTTTTCCTTACTGTATAGTCGTGTAGCAAGTAAATCTGTGATTATGATATCAACACAAGGTTCTGGATTAGAGAGAGAGAGAGAGAGAGAGAGCACACACCCCCCTGGTCTCCCACAGTTTGTACTAAACACACACACATGGATTCTATTGTGAATGGAATAGAAAAGCTCAGTGTGCAGCTGGACAGGAAATGAGGCATAGATATTAAATAACTTGATTTTCTCAAATGCCCATGGTATCTGTCCCACTATGAACCACAAGACAAGAGAGACTTGTTGATCCTCACACATGGAAGAGATCAGAAGGCACTCAACACATATTAAGTGACATAACACTGGAGATGTCTCTTCTTTTACCCAATATGGCTCCAGAGGTGGCTTATACACACTATGAAACATTCCAGTCAAAGCAACGGAGAAAACATTTGACGGACCACCACAAAAGTTACACAGTGCATCTTTAAGTAACATAACATTGGAGATTCCTCTTCTTTTCCCCACAGTGTTTATATTTTGCTGAGAGTAGGTCTAGATTCATGGTAACCAAATACAGCTACAGAGGTGGCTTAAATTAAGTCAATTACAGGAAACAATTTGGGTAGATTAAAGGCTGGCGTAGAATGATAATCACACTGTGTACGAGAAGTAAAGCAAGTACCTTTGCTGCTTTCTTCATCCTTGTTAGACACTGGGGCAGCTGCAGGTGACTTGGACTGCAACAATAAATCCATATTACAGTTATGAAAACAGTTCAGAAACCCGTGTTTTAGACAGATTTCAGATAGACTCTTACCTTGTCACCTCCGTCTGTCTTTCGTGTCCTCTTCATGATCTCCTCCAGACGCTGAAAACATGTCAAAGGAAGTTAATAAGAGCTACAAAGGTTAAAACAACAGGGATTGTCCCATAAGGATTTTCTAAGTCATTAGTGATATCCATTATATGTGTCTCACTGCTATGGCCGATCATGCCAATAACAAGACGCCCACATTTAGTAAATTATGCAAATTCACGTTCCATGATATACGTTTTTTGTGCCTGGCTTAACTTTGACAAACTCTATTGATCCACAAAATAAATAATTTCGACACAGCAGCTCACACATCACAGTATAGTATAATATCAAAGACCAAAAATCTAAATGGTAATAATACATTCAAAAGAAGTAGCAAAAATAGCAGGGGACTCGTGTTAATATGGTGAAATATATATGTATATGTACAAGTATAAGTAAAAATAAAAAATACAACATATATCTCAGTTATATACAATAGGTCAATAGCTGTGGAAAAAAATGTTACTATGAACTGGAGACATCCCAGTTAGTCTTTACCTCACTGCCAGTGGGTACTGTTATTTACTGATTATTGCTTATTTAGAATGAACTCAAACAGGTGAACTGTATAACTTTTTGGTAGGAGGTACGACACCGGTCTGCCTGGAATGCTCCACAGTATGACAAACAGCTATACTTTACCCTAATTATTTAATTGCAGGTATTTTGTAGCTCAAAAATACTTAGAAAAGATGTCATTCTGACTGTGAGTGGTGTCGCCTCACCACACATCTGACCTGTAACTGGGTCCAATTTATTTCCAAGATAGAAAGGTTTAGTAACATACTGTGAAACATTCCAGACAAAGCAATATCATCTCAGTGAAGAAAAGCATCTGACCTAATCTGCACTAGAAAAGTTACCCAGTGCACCTTTAAAGCCTCCTTGTTGTGAGGTTTAGGTCATCGAGTGGATAAATCATATAAGTGTGGTGAACAGATGTGTACTAGTCTTTTATTATTTTCGTAGTGGAGCTGTTACAAGTTTGTTTGTATGCTTTTTATTTGTTATGAAAAAAAATATTTGTTAAAAACCAAAAATTTTTACGATTGCCTGTCTGTTTTCAATTTCACTCTTGTTTTAGTAGTTCAGACAAATTGGATGCACTGAGCAAATTAATACTATGTGCTGAATATTTGCTTAATCTGAAGATACTGAGAGGTGGGAAACCCCAATATTGGAACCAGTATTTCACCTTTTCCCAAATAATAGTTAATCCAAGTTAATTTGTGACAAAATGCTCTATGTTATCCAAGATGTATGTTTTGAATGAGGTTGCTGATTGACTAAACAGGAGCCTGTACATTTGCAAAGCATACATACTTATCTATCACCTTTAAACACTGTGCTATTGTATGATGTACATGCTTTGCTTGTTTGCAAGAGGAACAACATTTAAACAAAGCATGACTTTTACTTGAGGACACGGAACCACAAGTGCAGCTGCCACTCATAAAAGAAAAGTATTTTTAAGATCCAAGATGTTTAGCTACATAATACTCAGTACTTTTGGCATGTAGCCTGCTTTACAAAACTTAAATTGAAGCATGGACTTGGTGGTTTTAGGCCTGTCACTATAATTACTATTTTGACTTATTTAATATATGATAGTTGGAACAATATGTTTTGGGGGTCTTTTATCATGGAGACTTTTGCTTTGTACTAGGAAGGATCCTTTGGGTATTTTTCTGTACTATGATTAGATATGAGCTGTGGAGGATTGAATAAACAATTTCTATGTCTCATTATAGATACACACTAACTAATTAAAGGTGCATTGTGTAACTTTTCTAGTGGGGGGTCTGTCACCTACTTTTCTCCATGGAGATGTTATTGCTTTGCCTGAAATGTTTAACAGTTTAACCTCTTTATCATCATGGAGACCAAACCAGGCCAAGTTTCAGGTCATATCTGTGGAGAGGGGACCCTGCTCACAGCCAGAATGCACATTTGTGTTTCTGTGGGTATTTTTATGCTATAAAACCACCTGTGATTGAAAAAACGTGACGTAGATCTGTTTAATGTCATACTCGGGAACATTCAAAATCAATGACATATCCACAGAAACTAAAGAAGTCCAAAGAAGGCGACAGACCCCTAACCGAAAAATGCATAGTGCACCTTTAAGTGATTAATTTTGCAATGTATTTTTGCATTTTTGTTACTAGATTGTACATTTAGAATATTTTGGGGATGATCCTGCTGTAGAGTTATTCTATCAGTGGCATAAATTTGTTTCCTTATTGTTTATCATTTATATTTACTTTACAACAACATAACATGCTTTAAAATGTGTTATCGTGACAGACATAGACCTGGTTGCATCTCTTTGCAAAATGATAATCAGAGCTTTGCAAAGACTTTGGGCAGAGGACATGCTGTGCTCGCAGGCTAATTCCGGCACAGAGCCAGACTGTGGTTGGCGGAGCTAGCACTGGCACGCTGGATATGACTCCTTTTTGCACATGGAGAGAAGATGAGAGGAGGGGAAAGAATTGTTGAGTGAGTGGGTGGTGTGCTTTGAAGGAGATCGTCACCAAACTACTCGAGCATGTAAAGGAATCAGCAGTGAGAGACTTCCATTATGACTGCTTATATTTAGCTCGACGCTAGTGGTCTTAATATCCTATTAAATTATGGCATGCAGACAGCTCATCCTGGATAAGCTAAATACATCGTTCATCTTGGTTTCAGGGACTCACGGCTGTCATGTCAGCCACGGACTAGAACCTAATACCGCTGCTAAAGGCTTGTAAACTGCAACATTCACTTTGGAGATTGAATTCACTGCCCAGACGTACAACTAGACTTCTCTTTAGGCATAATAAGCAATGCTAAAGACGCATTGTGCAACTTTTATGGAGCCTGCATGATCCATCGCCTGCTTGTCTCCATGGAGATGTTACTGCTTTGTCTACAGTGTTGCACGGTAGAGATCAAACCTTTTTTTGCAAAACAGACTACTACAGGTTACAATACAAGTCAGATGTGAGGAGAGGTGGCCCAGTTCACAAAGAAAACTATTGTATTTTTGCGCAATGAGAAAATATGTAATGAATAAATGAGAGATAGATGTGTCTAAAGTCATATCATGGAATATTCTTGGCCAGGGGTCTCCAACCAGTAGCTTTCCACCCCGTTTGAAGTAGTAAATGCCAATTACTGGTGCAAATGTGTCGTTTTGAGCCCTAACAAATGGATAATGGCATAAGTTTTATAAGCATCTAACTGTATCCCATTTATGACTTACTGCGGCTGTTATATATACTCAAAACTGCTAAACTTAGTAGCTCACACTTTAATTTTGCAAAGGTAGCTCAACAAAGGAAAAAGGTTGGAGACCACTGTTCTAGGCAAAGCATTAACATCTGCACGGAGAAGGAGCCTACACCAGAAAAGCTCCACAATGCACCTTTAAAGCAGCGTGGCCAAAGCGTGATGTGCCGTACCTTTTTCCTCTCCAGCCTCTCCTGCTCCTCCTTCTGGAAGTGCTTTTCTCTCTCCAAACGCTGCTTCTCCGCCTCCTCACGGGCCCGAGCTTCGGCCTCCTCCTTCTGAAAACACAAAAATCCAACCACAACTTTATAATTCCGGCACAGTGGGAAAAAAACAGTCAGCCAAAATTGCGAGCCTTTTACGTAACATGGGTGTGGTAGTTGCTTCTGTGGTCCAGCTATTGTTACAGTTCTTCTACAGACTATTATTCAAAATGTGCTATTTTTGACACACTTTGATTTGAAAAGTAAATCTAAACTTAAACAGATGAACAATTATACACTCATATACAATCAAATAGGTCAATTTACTAACAGACCACATGGGGGCAGCAGAGGGTAAATGCGGTAAACCAGACCACTGCAGAAATCAAGTAATATATAATGTTTGCCAAAAACACTGACAGGACGCAGAAAGAATCTTGTCACTGAATATGATAAGTTAAATTAAAAAGCTTAGAGTGACTGCAAGTAGTGGGCAGCATAGAGGGAGCATTAAAATAGCTAAAGGCTCTTATCTGGGTTAAAGATAGGAGTGTGTAGGCTCGTGCCCTTGTCTTGACCTTTAACCCGACAGGTGCTTTATCTGTGACAATGGAGAGAGCTTATGTTATATTTGTCTCTAGGCGTTCTGTCTTCCAACGTGTGACAATATGCAGTGGACGGTGCCATAGCTGGAGACATTTTAAAAGCTACGAATATCACGATTAACTTATTTTTCGAGCATGAAAGTTGGAACAATATATTTTTGGGTTCAGTGTTTATCGTGTGCACAATTTCACAGATTTTTATGATTTTTTTGTATGATTTTTATTTGTATAGGGACAATTCACAACACATATTTAAATGTAGTCCCTGAGCATTTGGTGGAAATACTAAAAATATGGATTCAAAGTATATAAAGTATTGCAATACAGCAGTAAGATTTTAAATGTAACTTCTATAGGTAATTATTAGACATAGACATAAACATAAACTTTATTTATCCCCAATGGGAAATTCATGTTCCAGGTTTGCTCTGTATTGTTCAAAAATATTAAAAATAAAAATAAAAAATAGAATAAAATAAAATTGTAAAACAGAAAATTCAATGTATTTGTACTTGTCCTTTATTATCCTTGCTTATATGTTTTATATTATCCTTTATTATATGTCCTTTATTAGTGCATTCTGAAGCTCATGCCTTTAAATGAGACTATTTAAAAGTTGCTTTAATGGGATTATCCTGATTTATTGTTACTGCATCAGTGGCATTAAGTAGTTTCAGTATTAACATTTACCGCAGTATATCTTTGCAGCGATATATCATGCTTCAAAGTTCATCATGACAGGCCTACTAAAAGCAACCATTATACTGTAGTGTAGAACAATCTCCTAAACAATTTATGATGCTATATTTCTTAAAAGGGAAACTACTTTGATCCGCAGACAGGGCACTAGCTGAAATGTTCTATTACAGATGATTCATACTTGTTTCTGGAGCCGTAGGTTTTCCTCCTCTTCTGCTTTGGCCTTTTCCTGAGCCTCTTTCTCCTGCTGCAGACGCTGTTCTTCGTCTCTCTTTCGCTGCTCCTCGGCCATGGCTCGGGCCTCCTCCTCTCGCCGCTGACGCTCCTCGGCTTCACGGGCCAGACGCTCCTCTCTCTCAACCCTGCACACGAGGAGAATACTGTAACATCCAGGATCGTGTCGCTTTAACCAAGTTCCTTTTAAGTACTTATGATTTTTATTCTCTAATTTTGACTTGGATAATGCCTGTTGTAAATATTAATTATAGTTTTACAGAAATCAAGAAGCAATATGCGAAGAAAAGTTGAAAAAATATGTTGGAAATTAGAGAAAGTGTGACCTATGAGAATTCTGTTGAAAGGTTTGACACATTTTAGACATACGAAACTGATTTTATGATAATTTAAACTTGATTTGAACAAAATAAAGGTGTTTTTTTATTTGTATTTGTCAATTTCTGTGCATATTAGTCAAGTTTTGGTAACAAAGAATTTTCTGTCACGAGTTTTAACCACAAGGAAAGATTTTCAACCTGTGTTTTTGCAACAATCTTAAATATAATGATCTTAACTGGGTTTCAGTCTAACCCGCAGGCGCTTTAATGTGTTAACACCTTCACAAACCTTTCTTTCTCCTCTTGCAGGCGCCGCTCCTGCTCCTCTCGCTCCCTCTGCTCGCGGGCCTGGCGTCTCTTCTCGGCCAGGATACGAGCGGCTTCCTCCGGGTTGTTGGTGCCGGCCATGGGTTTAGGTGAGGGGGTAGGAGAAGGAGCAGCCGGGGCGGGAGAGGCAGTAGCTGTGCGGGGGGTCTGAGTCTGCTCAGGTGAGGAGGACAACGGGGTACTTAACCGTGGAGGAGTGGAAGCAGCAGAAGATACTGGAGGAGCCACTGGAGAGCCTGGATCAAGTTAAAGAATATATTATTGAATGGGCTAAATCGTAAGAAGTCTTGGATTTTAATACATACGTGATGCTAAGTGGTGGCTAATTATAATTATAATTAAAATATAGTGTGACAGATTTTATCTTTAAGAGAATCTACACTGACATTCTCTGCTTTAAGGCATTGTTTAAGGTGCACTATTTTGTGTGTCACTTTTTGGTTGAGGGTCCGTCACCTACTTGTTTTTGTGAATATGCCATCGCTTTGCCTGGAATGTTCCACAGTACGAAATTAAACAGATCTACCTTACATTTATTCAATTACAGTTAGGTTTATATCTCAAAAATATGAAAAACAAGCATTCTGACTGTGAGTGGGGTCGCCTCTCCATAGATTTGACTTGTAATATAGTCTGGTTTGGTCTTCGAAGATTTAAACTTGTAATATAGTCTGGTTTGGTCTTCATGAAGATTTAATATCGTCACCTTCCTAAAATAATCGCCTATGTCAAGTTTACTTAGGCAACAAAATGCCATAATTTCAATTTTGGGGGGAGTTTTTTGTGTTTCCTGAAAAACATGAAAAAATGACTTATGAGATTATTTTAGGAAGGTGTCCATATCATACTGTTGAAAATTCCAAACAAAGCAAAAACATCTCCATGGAGAAAAGCATCTGATGGACCCTCCACCAGAAGAGTCACACAATGCAAAAGCTCATGTTAAGAGATTTTAGAGAATCCGTGTATTATGTGATATTGGAGAGCATCTTGTGACTGACCTCTTCTTTCTGGCGTGGCGGCTCTCTTGGGCTCTCGGACTCTTTGCAGGGGGGCAGGGGAGGAGGTGCGGGCGTCTATCCTCGCAGGAGTCCTGGCTCTCTTCGGCCGGCTCTTGGGGGTAGATGGACTTCCCTTCGCTGAAGCCGTGGGGCTGGGGGAGGCCGGTCTGCCCCTGGATGTGGCTGGAGATGAAGGCCTCTGTCTGGATAAAGGACTGGGACTAAAACAAAGAGAGAACTCAATATGTATTTAAACTTTTAACAGTCAGTGATGTAATGTCACTTTGCACAGTGTGTTTTATTTCATGTTTGTGTTGATTTAAATATGAAGCACTTTGGTCACCCAGGCCTCTATAAATAAAGCTTGCCTGATTGATTGAATAATTGGACGCCTGTATTTTAGAGTGAGAGATGCCTGTAGAAGCTGCTATTGTATTTTTTGTCATGTTTTATGAATTGTGCAGGTTCCATGGCTGGCCTTGGTCCAGCTTTGGCTAGAATCCTGCATAATTACATGTTTTTTTTTTTCTTTTGCATTACCTTGTCTTTTAATATGCACTGCCCCTTTATTAAATACATATGAATACAAATAGCAGACAAAACCTCAGACAGAACATCATGCATCCGGATAAATGGCACATGCCTGAGAGACAAGACGTACAGTTCATTCTAAGAAAACGTGACCACCTCCTCTAGGTTCACATCAGACCCCGCACTAAAAGCATGACATCATCTGCAAAGAGCGCCATTGGTTGGTCTTTGTGCCATAAAAAGAAGACGCTTTTGTTCTCATTTGCCTCCAGCAGAGAGATCTCTACTGAGCTCTTATGAACTTTTCTTCAGAAGTCTTTTTTTCAGTCGCAGAGTGATGTAATCTCTGACCTCAGGCTCTGGAAGTGCAGTCTGGCTCTGACTAAAGGGCACATTAGGTCAAAGCTGTTTATAAGTGAATCTTATTTACCTTGGGTCTGGCCTGTGTCTCATACTGGGCAAAGACTGTCTTTTCTTCAGAAGTTTTTCTTTACTGAGAGCACTTTTCTCTTTCTCATTCTCCAGCTCCTTGTCCTTCTTCTCTTTTCTGTTTTTATCCATCTGTAGAATGTAAAAGACACTGGCATGAGCTTAAAACATCAAACAGGAAGTACAATAGTATGACAGTAGTATTATTTGATATATAAAATCTACAGACATATGACACACAGCAGTAAACTACTCAATTCTGGAAAAGGCGGTAGAAAATATAGCTTCTTCTGCCTTCTCATTTTGAGCACCTCAGCTATGTACTTAAATGACAGTAATGTTTGGAAAATGATGCTAAAATAAATAAATAAATAGAAAGGAGAAAGAAATAAAAACTTGTGAGTGGCGTACGGGGGTGGAGCTGCGTCTGCGCTGCGTCTGTAGGATATCGGGGGTGCTGGATGTGATCCTCCAGCGTTCGGAGCAGCGGTGATGTGGCTGGTGGGAGCAGAGGGTCATGGGACTGGCCGAAGACGAGCGAGGACACAGAGGAGAGTCTGAGGACGAGACACAATGAGATTTATAACTTTGAGAGATAAACTGTTATTTACTTTGCAAGAGTGTTCCTGGGTTAACTGTGCACTATGTAACGTTTTGGTTTGGGGGTCTTACGTGTACACAATTACCATTGTTCTGACTGGAATGTTCCACAGTATGACATTAAACATGTTAATGCTTTGTCTGAAATGTTTAACTATCTGGAATTAAACCAATACTAATCTGTTGAGAGGCAAGCTCGCTCACAGACAGAATACCTATTTTACTGGGTGTTTTTGAGCTGTAAAACCATGTGTAGTTTAATAAATGTACAGTAGTTATGTCACACTGTGCAGTTCCAGACAGAGCAATGACATATCCATAGAAACAAGGGACCCCCAACCAAAACATTACATACTCAAAAAATAACCACAAACTTCCCCATAGTGTGAAGAAAATGTATAAAAATCAACCCCAAAAATATATTAATCCAGCTTTCATATACTGATGAATAAGTCGCTATAGTAATTATGGTGAGTTGTTGGGTTTTCTGGACAAACTCACGTCCGTCTTTGGAGCTGCTCAGGACACTGGCTGCACTGCGACTCCGAGCGAGGAAAGACAGAGTGGGGGTCATGAGGCGGTCCACAATACTGCTCTCCCAGGGACTTAGTGCAAGACTACGATCTGCCAAGAGAAAGTCAGTATTAACTTCTAAGATTATATATAATACAATATATTGAAAGACCAGATTGGATGTTAAAACTGTTGAAGACAAATTGAAAAAAAAAGAAAGATTGTGCACAACATCTGGATACTGATCTGTTGCTGATCTGTTTTTAACGATTTACTTAACTTTTCCAAGCCATGTGTGAGGAGCACATAAAAACCTTGGACCTGATACAAAAAGTTTTCTGAATCATAATGTGGAAAAAATGCTGACTCCCTATTTATTGTATTCTCTTGCAAAAACTCTTGCCTAAAAATGCAGTGTTTCGCATTAATACAGAAGATTATGGTGGCAATGTAAAGTCTAAAATGAGCCCCCATAGTCCACAATAAACTGGGGTAGACAATGGCATAACAAAATGAGACTTTGTTGCTCATTTTATCAGCATAATTGTATAAAAAGAGTCAAAATTACAGCTTAAAATGAAATACAAGCAGTAAGTGACATTTTTAATTCACAAACTGATGAAAAAGATTTAAACTGTGCCACCACAGTCTTAAAATCTATGGGAAACACTGAAATATATGTAAGACCCCAATAAAGATCCAAGGATAAGCTCAAATCCTATAGTGAAGAACATCAACATTTATGAAGAAAAGGGACCCATGTATTTAGACGTAAGAACATATCAGACAATGAGAAAATGGCATCACCACAAATGAAATGTGTGAAAAGTGCACAGAACTTAAAACATACCCATGCAGATTACATTACAATCCAAGCACAATGTCACAGTGTTTTTGAAATATGAAAAACAAGATTTCCATCACCAGGCATAAAAGAGGAAATGAAATATGAAAGGAAGGGGGACAACTCATAAAGACAAGTTCCTGGACTGGGAGAGTGAGCGACATTTTGAGGCGGGGCTGCCCACATGTGGCTTACTTCTGCTGGGGGAGTTCCAGAGAGTGGCTGAGGACTTGGAGAGGCGCTTGTTTATAGTGAGTGAGTCCACGTGTTTGGGCAGGTTGACCGTGGACACTGAACATCTGCCTAAAAAGCCAAGAAAGCGCCACACACACATGTTTATACACGTCACACAAGGGCAAAGACAGGAAAGGGAACTGCTGCGGTTCACGAGTCACGCTCAAGTGACTCCAGTTATAAAAATATGCTGCAAAACGTCAATCTTTTTAGTGCGTTTTCTACTTCCCACTCCGATGTGAACGCAGATACTCCCCAGTAAAACTAGCGCCATCTTCTGGCAACATTTGGTACTGTCTCCACAAGAAATTGACATGAATCTTGAACATTTAAAGGTCCTATATTACATAAAATTGACTCTTGAGAGCTTTAAATCATTTCATAATTTTGTTACCTCATCAAAAAAATAATTGGAGTTGTCTTTTGTACATGTTTGAATAGCCCTTTTTAATATTATTATTATTCTGTCTTTATCTCCAATGCACAAAATGCTCTATTCCAACTTGTGATGTCATGAAGCGATAGTGCTCAAAATGGCAGCTTTAATTCAATAAAGATGGGCAATTCCAGGGCTAAAATAATCAAAATGATGTAAGTGAAGGTGCATGAGTTTGAAAACACTTCCTGCGTAACCACGACATCACAAGGTGGAACAGTTTTGTCAGTTTGAGAGAAAAACTCAGCTTAAATGTGCAGGATTTGTGTGTTAAACATGTGTGAATGAAACAAAACACAACTCCAAGTCTGTTTGTGATGAGGAAATTACATTATAACATAGTATGGGGCCTTTAATACTGTCCGATGACACTTAAAAGAAGACATAGAGCCTTCTTAGAAAATGTTCTTTCCAATGCAGTGTGCTTACCCATGACACTATGGAAGGACAGTGATCTCGGGGCAGGGGGGGGCGGGGTGCAGATTGCTTTGAGTGTCAATAATTCCCCTGGCATATGGCAGAGGCGATTATGTGGCACAAGATGAGACTAACCACGTTTAACAGCGCCAAGATGCCAAGACAGCAGCTTACGGCGGCCGCAGCAGGCACGCTCACCGCCACTGTGCCCTGCTCTGTGCTCCACTGGCACCGAGAACAGAGGCTTAATCATAGGGCGGCCATGTCGAGGCAAATCACCATTCTAATACATGAGTAACACGTCTGATAGGCAATAGTGATAACAAGAGCAATAGATCCTGTGTCGAGTGGGAATGCCGTTGTCATTTTGGGATGCTGTCAGCTGATACTTTGCACTGATGTCATGAAGAGTCCCTGGGTGTGTGATGCTAACTGGAAGCACTGCTCTGATAGAAGAACTGTTTAATCTGAGCTTTATTTTAACACAATCTAACCAAAAAAAGCTGATTTATTAGTTGAAACTCTAACAGATGAAAAGATTTTTTCAGCTTCTCACATGTAAAAGTACAGACAAAAGCGAGCTAGAATTAACCATTTAGTCACTCTCATCTTTTTTGTTGAAAATCAAACACCTAAACAGGACAGTGAACACTCATATTAATCTACAAATCTGCTGTTTAAATCTATTTTGTATTTTTTCTTGAGTGTTCACACCAAATTAAAACATTTTTGCCGTGTTTTGTTGCTCATTTTCATTGCATCGTGCATTGGGTGGCCATGGGAACTGTCGAACATTCCACCAATAGAGACACATGTAGAACACCCCCAGAGTGACATCACTGTAAAGTATGAACAGAATCTAGTCTAGTTTATTTTAATTATCCAACTTGTTCTATTTGTCACTCATTAACACTGAAAGCTCGATTTCTTTCTACAACTAGACTAAACAAACCGAGCTTTTGGGTTTATATTTTAGTGTTTACTTTCACATGTCCACAAAGGATTGTTAAGAACTGACAGAAAGTTTGTGAATTCCCACCAGATGCCTCCAGAATTGTCTATGTCTGTAGTTCTTAGACTATCAATTTAATCATTGTTTAGAACTACTATATATAGCATGTGTAGTTCTTTTTTAGTGCTTGGTTCAGCCCTAATTTATACCTACAATAATCCTTCTTAGACCTGGTTTAGATCTGGTGGTGCTTGATAGGGAAACATCACTGGTTTATGTTACTTATGTCATCTCTATATCTAGTTGCACTCACTTTCTTTCTGACTTGAGTTTTGGCTCAGTGCCCCGGCCCAGGACCATCTTTGCTGCCTGATTTCTGCCCACGTCTTCTTCCCGGACCTGTTGATGGCGGCTTCGTAGCGTTCCTGTGGGAGAACAGAATGACTTATGTGAAATGACAGCTCTTGTTACAATGCACAAATATATAGAGTCAAGGGGAGGTTACATGCGCTGTCTCTGCATCAGTTTACTCAGAGCAGTTTGACTTTAAAGGTGCACTGTGTAACTTGGGTTCACCTGCTTGTATCCATGGAGATGTGCCTATATTCCACAGTATGGCCATAAACTTATGCATAGAGACTTGCAAGACAAATTACATGTTAAATCTGTGGAAAGGTGACTCCACTCAGTGAGAATGGAGGTTTTTAAGATATTTTTGAGCAATAAATGACACCTGTAGTTGAATAAATGCAAGACAGATTAGTTTATTACCCCACTGTGAACAATTTAAACAAAAACATTAACATCTCCTTAAAGAAAAACAGGTGGCAGACTTCGTTCAGAAAAGTGTAGTATAGTAGTAGTTATTGTAGTTAGTAGTTATATAGTAGTTAGTATAGTAGTTATAGTAGTTAGTAGTAGTACTTTTCTGGTGGAAATCCGCAACAATGGACATGAAAAGATACAATAAACGCTATATAATAAACAAAAATACAGCGCTAAACTTATCTATGTTCCACTTATTTTTATTGCTCAAAAGAAAACTTAAATAACTACATTATACTTGTGAGTAGAGAAATCTCATCTCTCACAGACCAGACCTGACTTGGCCTGATGGCATCACCCGTTTGTCTCCATGAAGACAAACAACTTTAAGGCCAACTTTAAGCTTTCTAGCACAGCAAAAATATCTCCACAGAGGCACAGAGTTTCTCATTAATAGAGGAGACTATAGCTGCACCATGGATCACTTCAAATATGGATTTCACCGCTAAACAGCTTTTATTATAACTTCTTACTTTATTCTTCTCCAGTTTTTGTTTCTGCCGCTCCTCCAGGGCTGCACGCCGCTTCTCCGCCTTCACTCTCTGCTCCTCAAGCCTTCGCCGACGCTCCTCCAACTGTTGATCCCTCAGCTGTTTTGCCTTTTCCTCTTTCTCCAACCACTGGTTCTTTTTAGACGCTGACAAAAAAATGGACAGTATATTAACATCTCTCAATTTAATGACAAAAACAAAAATTAATAGTTGGTAAAGACCGTTCTACTATACAAAAGTCAGTCTATTATGTGATTAAAGGGCCCATATTACACTATATACTATACTAGACATACTATATAACATGATTTAAAGCTCAGAAGAGTCAATTTAGTGTAATATAGGACCTTTAAGTTTTTAGTTGAGCCTTAAGTACAAGCCTGGGCATAAAGATACCCTCTGCAGCTGCCTCTTTGTACTGACTAATATTTTCTAAAGCTCCACATTAAACCTCCATGAGAAATGGGTCTGCAGAGGGAGCGGTGTTTGTATTCTAAAGCCCTCGCTACAACAAAAGCGATTGGTCTCAGTTGGTGGTGACAGACTGCTGCAGACGCTGGGCTACAGATTTATGGAGGCTCGCAGTTCAGTTTGGTTTTATTTAGGGGGGAGACCAAAAGCTGAGTTATACCAAAGGGCCGCCTGCCAACACCATGCGGCAAAGATAATACGGGCTGCAGAGAGCGGCGTACCTCTATACTTCCCTGCACCACAGAACTGATTTAGCAGAGTCATCTTGATTATCATTCCAGTAACAAAGCTTCAAGTTTGTTTTTAAAGGGGGATTGTGAAACTTTCTTAGTAGATGCCCCGACAAACACTTTTCTCCATGTTACTGCTTTGTCTGGAATGTTTCACAGTTTGGTATTAAACCTTTCTATGTTCATGGAGACCAAACCAGATCAAGTTACAGGTCAGACCTGTGGAGAAGCAACCCCACTTACAGTTAGAATGTCTGTTTTTTTTACCATCTGTTTAATGTCATACTGTAGAACATTCCAGGAACATTCCAGGATGTGACATACTATAGCTTTAAGTATCTGCTGGTTCCCAATATCAACAGTTACTAGTGCAGAGGCTGAAAACAGCATTTATTTCATTGAAACTAAAATAAAAAAAGATTTTAAATGATTTAAATGTTTATGTAGCTGTTATTTATCTTTTGTGTTACGACAGAACTATTTTGTATAAAAAGATGAAATATTTTGAGACTTTCTGTACCAACTAAATATCCTTATAATATCCATTTATATGTTCACCCAAGACATCGGCTGAACAGATATTTGGAAGCCAATACTGAGTTAATTTGTAGTATTTTTAGTATTAGTGCTGATATCAGTACCAGATTTCCTCCTAACTACATATATATAAGAGGTACAATGCAATTGTACGATTAAAGGGATTGTGAGGGATCTAGATTTTAGACACTAATCTATTGTGACTCACTAATGTTGTTTGTGATTTCTTGTGTGTAGTAAATAATATGGCGATCATGCATTATTGTCTTGTTGAAACTAACTGTGTTTATGATTCAAAATTCCAGTTAAAGGACCATATTACACAACTTTTCAAGCTATGTTACACTATTGTGACCTTATCAAAAACATACCTGGAGTTCGGTTTTGTATCATTCAAGCATTTTAAACACACAAACTCTGCATGTTTAGACTGTGTACAAACAGAAAACACTCTATTCCACATTGTGATATTATGTGGTAATACAGGAAGTGCTTCAATTGTTTCTTAAAACTCCATGCGCCTTCAGTAAAATCATTTGGATAATTTCACCCCTGGAATTGTTAGTCTCTGCTGAACAAAAGGCACAAGTGTAGCTGTTAACTTGAAAACTACTGACATCACAAGGTGGAACAGAGCATTTTGAGCTTTCAGCGGACTAATAATACAGGCTTCCTCAAACATGTGTGAATGAAACAAAACACAATTCTCGTAACAACATTATAACAATATTATGGCTAAAAGGTTTGAATAGTCAGTTTTGCACATTATACGACATTATTATGTACTACAGGCAGTAAACCTGGCCATGTTTTATAGCCACTGGCAGAGCACATTTCCAGCACTGGTCTATCAAGTAGTCATGGTACTTCAGCTTTTCTTTTCATGCCAATTCAAATGCTCCACTTACAGTAAATCTACCATAACTCTGGTGGGACACAGATTTACCTCTCGTGCCTCTAGTAAAACTAAACTGGTAATGCCCATGTTTAATAATCCATGTCTTCCTGGGGCTTTTATCTTACATCCAAGTCTAAGGGAGAATTAGATCGAGCCCAGACCATCTGGCTAACCCAATTAAAGATATATCGCGGGATAAAGTGTGCAAAAAATCTTACTCTGATCACACAAGATCACGAGAAAAGCTCAGCCTAAATATACACAAAGTCTGTGTGTTAAACAATCAACATTATAACATAGATAAGAAAATAGTGTAATATGAACCCTTTAACCAATAGATCAGAAAAGAATTTGTTAGTAGAGATTTAGTAGATTAGTAGATTTTTGTTGTGATAAAATGATGTCAACATCGACTTTCAGATAACCGTCCTCTTCGTGGTCCCTTGTGGTCCCTTGTGGTCCAACCATGTCATCTACAGAAACCTTAAGTGCACTGACCTCAGCAGTAAATGCAAGGTCATGCTCAGGGCAGTGCTGACAAGTCTATTTATCTATTTTTATGTGTCTACCCTATTGTATATTTTATTCTTATAATCTTGGGATAAATCCATACAAAAATGCTTCTCCACTGATTGTGTAAATTATGTATAAAAGCAATGTAACAGACTCCCAGTATTAAGCACAATGTACTGCTGTGAGGGTTTAGCCACATTAGAATGTTGTTACCTCATCAAAAGCATATTTGGAGTTGTGTTTTGGTTCATTCACATGTTTGGGATAATTCTTTATTATTAGTTTGTCTATAGCTCCAAAGCTCAAAATCCCCTGTTCCACCGTGTGATATCATTTAGTGGAATTGTTTTTAAGTCAGCAGCTCTTTTAACCTTAGTTCAATGACAACTGCAATACCAGGACTGAAATTATCCAAATGATTCCAATAAAGATGTATGAAGTTTAAAAACACAGTGGATTAACAAATGAAACAGTGTTTTGTGTGTGAGAGAAGAACACCA
The DNA here is from genome assembly GCA_000787155.1 of Scartelaos histophorus. Taxonomy (NCBI): domain Eukaryota; kingdom Metazoa; phylum Chordata; class Actinopteri; order Gobiiformes; family Gobiidae; genus Scartelaos; species Scartelaos histophorus. Next base: position 5,443 of record JACN01151513.1, on the reverse strand, counting down.
CCTAAAAATGCAGGCTAAACACGTGTAAATGAAACTAAACAAACTTAAAAGTATGTTTGTGATGAAGAAACAAGAGCGAAAATAGCAAAATATAGGCCCTTTAAATGCTCACAAATGACACACTGAATCAAGATTATCTCTGCATTATGGTGACTTATTGATCAATTGCAGTAAAGAAATAAACATATATAAAATGCACTTACCAACCGAACAAAAGTTATAAAAATGTAGTACCAGTAATGTGAAATATTGTAAAGGAGCACGTTATGTGAATCATAGAAGAAACTAGATAAGTGTACATGAGTTAAACAGAAGAGAATGTTTGAAGAGGCCCTTGACCATCATCACCAACACCACATGCACTGAGGTCAGTTTCTTACCTTGTAACTTGCCAAGCTCTTCTGTGGAGGGAAGGAGTGAGAGAAAAGACAGAAGCAGCTGTCAATCATGCAAAGCAGCAAACCAAGTGTTTTAGCCATAACACAGTGAACCAGCCTTGTGCTTTATAACAGTAAAGATTCGTGCAATGCCACATTCATGTGATCTTCTAGTGACACTCACATACGTTTTATGGTTGTGAACTATGGCATCACTCCAGAAACACTGTTATCCACATAGGTTAAACTCTCTGTACTGCAAATGTATCTGTCCCGGTCTCTGCAGGTCTGAGAGCCATAAGCATGTGAGACTACACCCTAACAGCAGGGGGAGCTCTCAAGCCATCTTACACTGCTTACCCAAATATTTGGCCTTCTCATCTCTTCTCTCCCTGGCAAGCTTCTGCCTCTCCTCTGACTTCATGATGTCTGAAACAACATGGAAAAGAACAGACGTCATTTATTTCGAACAAACAACAAAGTGAGACCGAACTTGTATTTATTTTCAGACAAATCAATACAAAGAAATATAAGTGACCACCACATTATAACATATCACAATGTTACACATTGTGATATGTTGTGAATGTTATCACAACATTATTAGCTTAAAAGTTTTATAATAAACAAAATCATGAAAATCTAAGCACATGTTTTTGTTTTTGCCAGTTCTGAAACCATTTCTGACTCTTGCTTTACCTAATTGCTTTTCATTTGTTGAGTACTGGCTTCAAACTTGACAATGATCTCAGATCATGTCTGTGATTGCATAATTATTTAGTCTGCACCAGTGCAGAGGTGGTTTCAACTTCCACAACAAGGGACTGCACAGGGCATACCATACAACAATGACAGGAAACAAACACTGTTTGCACTGTTTATGTCCAAAAAGCAGCCTGGGAGTTTTCTTCAGACCTGCAGCATGTGGTTCTGTCTGCTCCACCATCTGGATGCAGTGCATGGTTGACTGTCAGAAACAAACTAGAATATCATGTCCTTCCATGTATATATCCACAAATGTCTCTTTCTTTTGTAATCCTCTTTTGCTCTCATAATGTGATCTGTTTTCAGACCTCAGGGAGTAGACTGGGCACCCCTGAGTTAGTGGAATGCATGTAAACACTGGAGCTACACCTGACACGAACCGTCTGTTTTCTTGAACTCATGTTGATCAAAGGATAGAACCACATTAGCAAAAGTATATTTGTAATATAAAGTGGATTATAATGTGACCAACAGTGGCACAAAGCTCCGTATGGCCAATCTTACTGTTCTCTAACAAGTCTATTTCAAGAATGTATGAATAATAGATAGGAAAGCTCTGTCTTTTAGTCTGCCAGAGACTAACCTATATTTAATATTTATAGCATAGAGTATTTTTAGATCTGTTTTAAAATGTCTTCATGAAGAATATCATGACAAATCCTATATTATTTATGGCTGATGGTATGTTTTTGTATTTTCATGCTTAAGTTGTTTTGTATATCCCAAAGTTACAGCAGCAGCTGCCTCATAGAGTTTAATAGAAAAGTAAATCAAACAGTATTAAGAATAGATTTTAATGTTTAACTTTTTCTATATATGACTCATTGTTTAATATTTGTTCTGTAAAGTGTCTGTGAGTGTTCTGAAAAGTGCTATTTAAATAAAATGCATTATTATTATTATTACATGGAAATGAATGAAGAGCATAAGGTGCACTGTGTAACTTTTCTGGTAGAGTCAACAATCTGCTCGTCTCCATGGAGATATTACTGTTTTGCCCAGATTATTTCACAAGATGAGAATAAACTTGGTAATCACAATGGAGACAGGTTAATGGTCAGATCTATGAATTTTTTAAGGTATTTTTTGAGCTATAAAACATGCAATTAAACAAATGCAAGGGAGATGCTTTTAATGCCCTACTGTGCAATATTCCAGGCAAAGAAATAACATCTCCATGGAGAAAAACAAATAGCGGACCATCCACTTTAGAAGTTGCATAGTGTGCCTTTAATCTAACATGTCTAATGTGTGTGTGTTTTGATGTAGCTGCGAACCTGCTCTGGTTTTGTATTCCAACAGTGAAGCAATTTTGAGCCTTGATTCTTGGCAAAACGTGGTGAAATACTGCCAAACTTAGATCGTCTTTTCCTCCTTTCCAGCAGTGCCATCTTAATTACTGATCAGGCTCATTAAGTGCACTTTTTAGTATTCCTCAGGCTGCTCTTGGAAAATACAAAATTCTTGTATTATGACGCTAACGTGAGAGAACTTAACTTTAAGGGCCCAAATTACGCTGAAAACTACCACTACATGACATCACAAGGTGGAACAGACAGAGTTACCTAAACATGTGTGAATGAAAGAGTTAATTTTGTGTAATATAGAACCTTTAATGGACAAGGAGATGTGGTAATAGTATTTTAGAGGCAAGAGACGGTGCAAAACAGACCTGAGGCAGATATGTAATGAAGCCGTAATGGGGATTTACTGCGACTATACTGAAATAAAGGCCCAGGTCACAGTAAATGGATTAATGGATAAAGAATAAAGTGGGAGAAAAGAGGCTTACACTCCCAAAACCCACAACATGTTCCTTTGAGTTTACATGGGCATTTAGCCAGTGGAGTGAGTTAAGGTTGTCAAGTAAAATCAGATTCGAATTGATAATGAAACTAGCATCAAAACTAGATACTAATTTCAACAGGTACTGATACTAAAAAGTCGCATTTGCAGGACAGAAATGAACCTTTCCTGAATTATCTTGAGCCATATCGGAACAAGAATAAGACCACACAGACTAGAATATGAACCATTATAGAACCTACATGGGCGACTAATGGTAATATAAAATAAAGTGCTATAATTCAGTGTTGAAAATCACATTCTATTGTCTAGATAAAGAGTGTTTATTATCATTCTGGTATCCAAGTGGTATTGAGTGTTGAGTATATTCCTTAGTAATGACTTTGTAGGAAAATTTTGGGAAATTTTAGGTAATTCCCCAGGTAAATGTGCTAATTATATCTAGTTATTTAATTGGGTCTGGCTGCAACAAATATAATAAAAGTGACTAGTAGTAGTCCACACTACTACTGTAACGACAACAGATTTTGAAGAGCAATTCATTTATTCAACCCTCTTTAGCTCAAATCTTATTATTCTAGTACAGAAAAATAACAAAAAAAATCCCATGGCAAATACTGAAACCCAAAAAAGATAGTTCCAGCTTTCATATACTGAACAATAAATCGATATAGTAATTATCGTGACAGGGGTACGTACTACTTGACCATATTTTCTTACATATCAAATTATCTCTAAACCTTCAAGCCAGCTGCTATGTGGTTCTCAAATTGCAGTTAACGTTCCAATACTGTACACTGATTGGGTTTAGCCTCACTTCTGAAAGCATGCACTCACTATTATTCCAATACAGCGGCATCATGTTGCCTCAGGAGAGCTACCATTACCAGACCATTCTTTCCATTTCAGTTTCCATTAGTGGATTTTCCTTTAGGCATTCCAGACACTGACAAACCTCTTACCTTTTTTCGATCTTGATGCAGGTGATGAAGGAGAGCGAGGAGACTGGGAGATGACGTCTGCTCTGGTGGGTGTCTCCAGTCTGCGGTCTTTCATGGTGGGGGTCTCCATTCTGGGGGTGTTTTCTGTGGTGGGGGGGCTGCTTTCCCCCTCGGGGTCCGGTCGGGTCTGGTCCACGGTCAGGTTTTGGACAGGAGCTGGTACAGGGAGCAGACAGAGAAGTACTGAGTAACAAACTGGAAACAAAGTGACAAAGCACAGAGGCAACACTCAACCAGTCCGGTGTCATTCCTGTGATGTGTCAGTGAAGAGAGATATGACGTCCACTTCCTCCAGACTAAGTTTGGAAGCTGGGTGGGACGGTTCAGACACAGATTAATTTTGCTGTAATAATTTAATATAGGATTGCATAATTTGTCTGAGAGAGGCAATAATAAACCGAAACCAGTCAACTGTAAACCAGTTTCCCTTTTTGATGAAGCTAGAGATATTTTTAATCTTAAATCTCCAGCACAAGCTCATATTTTGTTTTGGCCGACCTGCTGCCTAAAGAGTGCACACAAAGCTTCATTTGAACTCTTTGATGTAAAAAAATAAGCGCTCAAAATGGGTCTATTTAGCCCTCTTGAAGATTTGTGGTAAAAAGGGACTGTAAGTGAATTTGTTGTAAGCAAAAATTACATAATTTGGTAAAAAATAATCAAAATCTGTCATACATATTGGCCCTAAACTCAGCAGAGCTTGACGGCCATCCATTGCTCTAGATTCTATCAATCTCTAGATGAAGAAACACTTTCATTGACAATACTTATGGCATGTCAAGGTCAAGGCACTATGTGAGAAACAAAATGATACAGCAAAATTGACCAATGATAAATCCTGTTAAACCTATTTTACATGTAAAATAAGCATAAATGACCATAGGCTACAGTTAAATACATCCACCTGTAAGTTCGTGCCTGTTGTATGAGTTGCTACAATTAGACTGAGTTATCGACAGACCAGCAGATGCAGACCTCCCACCACACCACAGCACTCAATTCATTACGGCATTCTAGTCAATATGAACAAAATGCTAAATCAGCAGCTCATAAAGACGTCAGAGATCAGTCGGGAGAAACATTGCATCACCTGCCACATTCGCACATTTGTATTCAGAGAGATGGAGATGAAAAGTAAAAAGAGTAAGTGGCCTTCTGGTGAGCAGCTCCATGTCAGAATCCAGCAGTGTTATGGCTGCGCTTTGATGGACAGACAAAAGGAAACTTGCGCGTGGTTCATTGAGCTTAGTCCTTTCTCCACTACTCCCTTGAGGAATCATTCAGAATCCCAATTTCTCTTGCTTTACAGGTGCACTATGTCACTTTTTAGTTGGGGATCCGTCACCATTTTGTTTCAATGAATGGACGTTCAACAGTATCTCTGCACAATCTGACCTGTAACTTGGTGTGGTTTGATCTCCATGAAGATAGAACAGTTTCATTAATACCATCCTGTGAAACGTTCCAGACATCTCCACGGAGAAAAGCATTTGA
>KN491161.1:436-25953 GCA_000787155.1 Scartelaos histophorus | reverse complement strand
TTTTTTGTGTATTGGTCCCATATTATGCCCCGACAGGAGCATGGTCTGGGGGTTGTCCTCCGTTTTTCTTTTTTTCCCCTCCTCTCCCTATCCTCATGTTATGTTGCATTGTTTCTTCCTATTTGCTGACTGTCTTCCATTTCGGTCCATGTCTAGTCTCTCCATGTCCTATTGTATTGTATGATTGTAATGTACAAATAGGGTGACAGGTCCCATTTTGATTCCTTTGTAGGTCTAGTACATTTAAAGAAATGGACAAATAAAGGCAATTGGTTCATTCAACATAACATTTGAAAGAAAGAGATGTTTTAGAGATTGCTCAAGCTGCATGAAGTTTCCTGGAAATTGGCTCATTTGCTTTTCTAGCCAACTTTTATGGAATTAAATTTTTCTGCAAGTTTCAGTTTGTGTTTGCAGAATAAAAGGACAAATTATTCAAATACGCCTTATCTATTTGGTTTGCTATGTTATAGTATAATGCAATTTTCACTTGTCTTGAGCAACCTCTAAATATTAATTAATCTGCATAAAATTTGGACCCAAAATATTTTGGCCAGCTATGGAACCAAATGCAGGGTTCTAGAGAAGAAAAAATAAATAAAACATTTGGACCACCTTACTATATATACCACAGGAATTTATTTTGAAATCAAGATTGAGATTAAGGTATGATCTCATTTTTACTTTTTGAAAAAGAATGATTTATAAAATGAACAGAATGTAAATTCCTCACCTGTGGATTCATGTCATAAAAGACGCTGAACATCCCTCTGTGGTCAGGACTCGGGGGGATGTGACCAAAATAATCTGCTCCTTGGATTTTACGGTCCCAGAATCTGAATGGGAACTGAAGAGCAATCTGAGCAAAAGACAAAATGTATAATATTAAACAAATATACAGCGGAAAACCGAATATATAAGCAACAAATGTGCACTTTACCTTCTCAATGATGCCAGCTCCAAGACTGTGGATAGCTTTCATTTTTCTGTCTGAAAGGGGAGGCTTGAACTGTATGAAGTTTTTCTGAAGCAACGTCAATGGAACTGTAACCAAAACCTAAAACAGACATTAGAAGACAGATTTTAATAGATTTTCACGGGGAAATTAGGGCCTATATATTCCTAATTTCTTATAATGTTATAATGTTGTTTCCTCAATTTTGTATAATATATTACCTTTAAAAAACATATCAATTCATAAGTCAATTACTTTCTAAATTTCAAGTTTATTGATTCTTTTATAATAATAACACATTTATTATTTATCCAGTAATTGTTACCTTCTGTGCTGTCCATTGAGATCCATTGACTGAAGTTACTTTGACATGATCTCCAGAGTAATCAATGGACTGAACCTGTAATTTAATCAAATAAAAAATAACCAATAGCTTTTATTTTACCACTATAAAGATTACACTTCAATATAAATGACCTACGGGACACTTGGTTCTGATGTCCAGCCCGTCTGCAAGTTTGTGCAGTAAAACGGAGTATCCTTTAGTGAGGAGGGTGTGGTCTCCAGAGAACTGTGCAAAGAACTCATTGTGGTCCCACGATCGAGCCGAGACCTGCAGAGAAAATACAGCATTTTACATGTTTAAGAATGTGATGATTTCCATCCCATGACATTATATTTAAAAGGAAATACTCATTGTGTTGTACATGAACGTAAGGCTGGGTGATTTTACCTGAAACTTTTCCTCTAACCTGTAACTTTTAGACGGTCCTATCCTATTAGTCTCCATGGAGCCATTATTCTTTGCCAGGAATGTTCCACTGTATGGCATTTAACTTGTCTATTGTGTATTGATTTAATTGGGTGCTTTTATTGCTCAAAAATACCTTCAAAAGCATACATTCCTACTGTAAAGCAACAACATCTCCATGGATACAACCAGGCAACGGACCCTCCCCCAGAAAAAGTTACACAGTGCACCTTTAATGATAAATACAATTACAGTGATGGTGCCGTGTTATTCAGACCTGGCCAAGTGGACTTCCACAGGCAAACTCGAGGTTACTGAGGTGAAACTGAAGAACTTTTTCCTCCAAATCACTGAACTGCATCCCAGATTCCTGCAGAAAGTTCTTCTTCACTTCTTGAACTTTTTCTACAAAACAAAATGGAAAATTAATGTTTGGATTATAGGACATATATACATTTTATTCAGTCTATTAAAAAGGGCTTTATTAGAACATCTAGGTAGATATTTAAAGGTCCAACATTACACAAAATTCACTCTTATGAGCTTGTTGTTGACCAAAAAGAGACCTGGAGTTGTGTTTTGTTTCATTCACACACATTTGGGTAATCCTTTATTATCAGTCTGTCCACAGTAGTTTACCAGTTAGCAACTCCTTTTACTTTTAGTTCAGCAGAGATTTGCAATTCCAGGGCTGAAATCATCCAAATGATTCTAGTGAAGGTGTGTGGAGTTAAAAAAAAAACAGTGGAGCACTTCCTGTATGTGTGCCATAGAGTTTTCCGCTTGAGGGAAGAGCTCGGCCTAAAATTGCAGGGTTTGTGTGTTAAACATGTGTGAATGAAACAAAAAATAACTTCAACAGGTGTGTTTGTGATGACAATATTATAACACAGATCAGAAAATAGCATAATATGGGTCCTTTAAAGTGTCCTGGTTATTTATTTTTTTTTTAAGTGACAAAGTCCAAGGAAAGATTCAGGTCCCTGGTTACAGCATGAATTATATTTTATTGCTGTATTCTCTGAGCAGGTGGATGAAGAGCTTAAGAGGATATATTATATAAGGAGTAAAGCATGTGTCTTTACCAGATGAAAAATAACAGGCAATAGAAAAAGAACAGTGCACCTCCTAGTGGCATGTCCTGGTTTTGCGACTTGTCTTTCCTCCACTCTGACACCACGTCCAAGATGGCGTTGAAGTGAAAGTCCATCCGTTTGTCGATGGACGGATCAGTGACCTGTCCTCCCTCCCGGAACAAGTCACAGCGCTCTCCCAGTTTATGCATCTTTATCCCCATCTGAAAACAAAAACATATTGTTACTTTTACTCAAATAATAATTCTGCGGTTAAGGACTTTATACATGCATAAAATTATTTCATTTTCTCTCCAGGTATGTATTTATGGTGAAAAACATTACAACATAGAACAGAAAATAGCGCAATATGGGCTATGAATGTCACTTTAACATTGATTAGTCAAATATCAAATAAATAGATACTTTATTGAGCTTGAAAAAAATTCAAAGTTCGGCAACAGCAACGTAGAAAAGTAGAAAAATAGTTACCTGTTCACACATAAGTGCAATAGGGTTGTTCACGCAGCCATTGACGATCTGAGCCCCATGACCCACAGTGACTCCCATCGAGGTGTTGTCCCAAACCCGACCTCCGATCCTCTCTCTCGCCTCCAGCACAACCACCTGGAAAACAGAGGTCATATCTGTGTTTATATGCAAACTAAAAATATGATCATTATCTGATTTCTGGAGTATTGAGATCATTGAAATGCCATGTAAAATGACATGTAGGCCGGGGGAATTATTATGAAACAAGTTTACTCCTGTCTTTCTTACTTGCAAAGCAGGAATATTGTGCAATTAGAATAAGATATCTATGCAAATGTAACTGAAGGCAGTTTACAGTTTCATAAATAACAGCATATGATAAGAATGAAAAACATAAAGATCTCCCCCTCCCTCCACTAGCAGAATATGCTCTTACTTCAAGCCAAATCTAACGAGATTTTATTTTTTGCCCAGTCCCAGTAAACAGTTACATCACATGTATACTTAAATATACACCAAATATCAGATTGAGTTACTGGCCATGTAAATGTATCTACTGTTTCTAATGGTGTACTATTATATTTAGCCTCTCATAGTAATGAAGTGTGATGTATTGCTGCGACTCAATGCCAGTCTGGTTGTGTGGTTGTGGTGTGGTATTTACCTGAGTGCCAAAGTTGTGCAGTTGTCGTGCTGCAGCGAGTCCAGAAGCCCCCGCTCCAATGATGATAACATTTTTCTGCAAGTTAATACAGGTTTTTTATTTAAATGAACTGATGAGTAAAGCTTCATAAACACAGCTATAACACAAGTATACAATTTTGCATTAGGGTTAGGGTTAGGGTTAGGTTATTAGGTTATTAAAAGTCCTATATTATGCAAAATTGATGTGTAGTGACTTACAGAGCGGTGAATCTCTGGCAGCAGGGGCCGGGACACAGACAGGACTCCAGTGTTGATGAGGCCTTTTCTGGTCATAAAGTGAAGCACTCGGTCCATCTCCTGAACACAGCGGATTCTAACCAAACCTCGAACTATCACGTGGAGGGCACATTTTTCAGACGTCAGCACCTCCTGTGGAAAATAAACGTATATTTATTTATATATATATATATAATTTATGTGTATATTGATGTGTTTGCAGGTTGTATTCACATACTCAAACTGTCTAAATTGACCAAAATAACTCAAGAGAGACAGTTTATTTGAAGGACTAAACTAAAAAAAGTTACAGTTGTTGAATATAGTTGCTTTTTGTTATGACTAGGGTCCACACATTCATTCATATTCATCATGGGTTTCAGCTTTTCCCACTTTTCCCATTCTAAAAACATAAACTGTATTCTATTTCTGCTATGTCTGTCCTAATTTCTCATCATTCATCATCTGAAACCCATTGTTATTACAGCCTATATAAAGGATGTTTATGTTTTTGAGCAACTTTTATGCAAAATGTTCTTTTAATGTTTGTTATGAGTGGAATATTGAAATTACATAATACAGAAGGTCAGAGTTATTATGTTTGTATGAAAGTGGTGCGCGTATGAGTGATGGTGGTGGTCAAAGGGGCCGATGGCGCAGATTGGCAGCCCTGCTTCCATTAGACTGCCTCAGATTAGCTGTGGCTACAATAGTAGTTTGTAAGTGTAGAGTGAATGAACGATGATCTGTGGAGCACTTTGGGTGTCATGAAAAGGCGCTATATAAATGCAATGATTAACTAATTCATTATTGTTTACCTTACAGTTTCGGTGCCAAGAAGCTAGAATGAGGTTTCTCAAAGCCAGATACATGGTCGGGTCTCGGGAAAATTCGGGAAATTCATAAAGTTCATCGAGCTCCATCATGTCCGGACGCACACACAGGGCCTTTCCACATTCATTTGGCTGGTAAAAGGGCTGGAAGAACGGGCACAGACCTGGGACTACAGAAAAGAGACATCATTTACATCAGTCTCACATGAACTAGTTAAGTAAATATTTGGCTTAAATTATGTTACATTTTATTTGAACCATGCTAAGTGTAAAGTTCATAATTTCAACATAATTAACATTCAATTAAAAAAAAAAAACAAACACTAATATATTGATGTCACAAAAGCATAAATTAAAGCTACAGCATATTAAAAGAGGGCCAACCCAGGACTGAACTTGAACCCAGGACTGAACTAAATATAGATAATTAAAAAGGAAAAAGCACAGGAACGAAACAAGAAAGAAACAGGAACTTTTGGAAATCTGCGGTCTAACCTATATATAAGTAGAAGTAAATATATGATATTATTTTTGAAAACTTAAAATACAAAAAATAAAATTAAATAAAAATGAAAATCACTTTAACTTTTCTGGTGGAAGGTGTTTTTGAGCAATAAAATCACCTTTAATTTAGTAAATCTGAAGGTAGAGTTCAATATCATACTGCGGAACATTTCAGGCAGATCAATGGCGTATCCATAGAAACAAGACAGGGACAGAGCCTCAACCAAAAAGTTACAGAGTGCACCATTAAAGCAGACATACTTTGTGGTTGTACAGTTCGGCAGTGGTCCGCTCTCACTTCACTGGGAGAAACCGCGGAGCCAGAGGGACTCATGCCCACACAGTCTGGGTAATACGCCGCCAGGAAAGGACTCGCTGGACTGTCTTTGAACAGAGGAGGCAAAATGAGCATGGACTGCCACCAGCTCTCACCCACCTCCGCCACCCTCTGGAGAAAGATGCAAAAGATGAGAGAGTGAATGGGCAGACAATGTTAAAGGTCCTATATTACACAGAGCAAATTCTTGTGAGTTTTTAGTCATGTTATAACACTGTTACGTCCTCAAAAGTACACTTAGACCTGTGTTTTGTTTCATTCATACATTTCTTTTATTATTACCTTATTTTTCGAACTATAAGGCGCATCTAAAATCATTATATTTTCTCAAAAATCAACAGTGCACCTTATGTATGACCTTTGGTTGTGTTTACTAACACCAACCACGAACCGATTTTAACCCGTGTGCACGAGTTATAACTGGTGCCTGCATTAAGGGTAGTTCCCTGACCAGTTAGAATCCACAGTATCCTTGTTTTCGTTGATCTCGTTGCTACACACACGTACACACAGGCTGTAGCTCATCATAGTAGCTCCGGAAATACTAGACGCTATTTTATTATATTTTAATATTGGACTCGGATACAAAGAAATCCTTGATGCACTTGCATCCCAACATGGCTTTATTTATAATAAAGTCTGAGACACCTCAAGAGAGTCCTGAGAGAGAATGGGCTTCGCCGTCGTAGTTTTTCTGACATAGGAACAACTATAGATTTCATCATCAGCCAACTTAATACCCCAGGTCACCTCCACGGTACCGCGGTAAGTGCCTGGAACACATCCGTGATGGCTATGCTCCTTCCTTCTGCCTGATTCGCGCAAGTTTGTATTGCGCATGTCATTCCCAGTTCCACACCATGGAAAGTGAGGGAATGTGTTCTAAAACGTACGCTTTGGATATAAATCGCGTTTTAAAACGTTCCCTCACTTTTAATAACTCGTTCACACGCCTTAACGCAAAGCGTGCGCACTAAAACTTGTTATAACTCATTCGCTTATTGCGCCTTATAATCCGATGTGCCTTATGTGTGGACAATGACAGCAATTGATTTATTATTTGATACTGCGCCTTATAATCCGGTGCACTTTATAGCCCGAAAAATACGGTAGTCTGTCTAGATCTCCAAAGCTCAAAATGCTGTGATGTCATGAAGCGGTAATTTTCAAGATTTTTCCGAAAAGAACGTAATATAGGCTCTTAAAGTTTTATATCTGTCTATAAAAGTAAACTTAAAATATTTTAAATGAACTCACCAAGTCCTCAGGCTGAGAGCAATGGTCGGCCCCTTCAGTCTTTGAAAGAAAGACAATTAGTAAGAATAGTAAAGATCTTTTAAGATTTTTTTATATTATTTAAAATATATTTATATAATATTTTTACCTTAACATTGTTAAACTTCATGCCACATCGGTATGACGCAGCAAGAGAAGCTGTGAGTTGAATTTCTTTGGTCAGCTGACGCCACTTCCTGCAATCTGGGTTTGTGCACTGAATCTGAAACACAAAAATAGCAACAGTGTGTATCATGTTGTTAGAGATCAATATCAAATCGACTTTGCAATTAAAAAGTGAAAAAGTGAAGAGAAATGTGACGCCTCCGGTGAACGGGTCGCAAATGGTCTGTAACTGAAAAATGACATAGTGCTCCTTATTAAAAAGTGAAAAAGTGAAGAGAAATGTGACGCCTCCGGTGAACGGGTCGCAAATGGTCTGTAACTGAAAAATTACATAGTGCACCTTTAAATTAGACAACATGAAAGAACTAACCCAGTACGGGAGCTGCTGGTCGGCCATGAAAGCTTTGAGACTGGGTTCACTTTTGCCATTACTGGTCCAGACCTTTTTCCAAGCAGAAAACGTCTCATAGCCATCTTTGTGACTGGATGAATACAACATTATTAGTTTTATTTACTTGACCTTTATTTAACCAGTTAGAAAAACCAAGAAAACAGAGAAACTTGCCTTCTATAGTAGTGATCAAAACACTCATTGCAAAAATGTTCCCCACAGGACAAATGATACCAGCGAGATGTGTATCCATTTTTAGCACACCTAGAATACGAATACACATTTTTTTATATTTTTCAGTTTTTTTTTCAACTGTTATTGTATATATTTGTTATTGTTATATATTTTATAACAGTTAAGGTGTACCTTTCAGAAGCACTGGCAAAACAAACTGGATACGTGGCGGAGCACCCAGACTTCTCACACCTTCTGTATTTCTTCTCTGATTGGTCATCTTCCTCTTCTGTGTCTGTGGCCTTTCTTTTGATCTAAAAACAAAAATCCCAAATTTAATTAAATATTTACTGCATGTTCTATACACATGTCAGAGGAACAAAGTAGAAGCTTGTCCTAATGGTACATTCCCAAATGTTATAATAAATAAATCTTGAATATCAGTGAATTTGTAAATGATAAAGATGCTGCATACTGCTAACACACAATCCAAAAGTTACATTTTTTAAATGGGAGTCATTCCATGATATTGTTACTGTGATCAGGCTTGTATCTCCATAAATCTGACCTGTGACTGATGAGTTCACCTACTTGTTTCCATAGATATAGACAAGTTTAAAGGCATAACATGAGACATTCCAGATGAAGCAATAACATCTGTATAAAGACAAGCATGAGGAGGACCCTCCACCAGAAAGAATATAGTGCACCTTTGATTAGAAGGTAAAAGTGCTACTTTACACCACAGGCAAAAAAATATTCCAACATGAATAGCCCATGTCAGCATTATATTAAAAACATTAATTTAGTCTTATTTTTATATAGAACCTTTGTGTTTTCTTCTAATAAGACGAATGTTAGTTAAATGGCTTATTTACCTTAGGTACCTTAGCTTATATACCTCAGGTAAATACATTTTGTTTTCTGTTCTAGTAAGTTTAACCTGTGTCACCATTGTCTCAGCAGACATATAGATAAATATTTTATTGTCATTGTGGATTGAATACCTGTGTTGAAGGTGGGGGGTTACAGGTGCGTTTGACCCTGGAGTTCATCTGTCGTCCTGCAGGGCGCCCTCCGTCTCCAGGTGACTCTCCTGAGCTCCTCTTTCGAACCCTACGGGAACTAGAGGCATTCCCCGAGTAGTCTGAAAACATCACAGTACAGGGCTCTGTTTACATACAACATGTGGTAATGAGCTTTTGAGGCAACTCCTGCTAAAATTATAGACTTATGGGTGGTTAATGACAGGTTTGACAAACACACTAAGTGCAGGATTTGGTAAAAAATAAAAATAGAATAACCTTGTTCTAAAGCCAAATGCATTATTCAGGGAAATATTACCCTTATTCCCTAAAGGGCTCACTTTTTTACAGTCATTTGAGGCATATTTACGTAGATGGTCCAAAGACATTATATGTATGTAAACAAATAAATCCTCTTCACCTCTTTAGGAGGAACAAAGAGACAGTTATTATTCTAGTCAGTTCCCTCCTGAAACTTTCCAACATTAATGCTACTCACTTTCAGTCTGAAACAGAAAATGCAGCACTCACTGTTTACAAAAAAATATAAACTAAAGCAACATCATTCCACAGAGCTCAACTATAAAACATGCCAGGCTAAGCTATTGTCTTGTTTAAAGGGTAGCTTGATAGTTTGGAGATCCCCATGAATGTAGCATGCTCAGTACATACTAAAAAACAAAACAAAACATGAATATATGCTGCTTGAAAATCTGTTAATAAGTGAATACGTGTGTAAGCAGACAGCATGAAAGAAAAAAACATACGGTAAGAACAACAAAAAGCCCTTTAACACCAGCTAACCCCCTGTCAAATGTAGCACGTAGTCCATCATGCTTCGTTTAGTGAACACTGACCTGCGTCCGACAGCATTAGTTACACCGGTGCCCCAGTTAAAGCAGGATTTACACTATCTTTGCAATCCTCTGTCAAAATGTATAGTATCTGTGTATCTTTTATTGTTGTGGGTGAAATCAATGCGACGACATGAGAAGGGAACCACTTCCTGTTTAAAGAGGAAATGGGCGTTTCGCGTTTATCACTTTTAGGCTATCGTGGCTTCCCGTAGCTCTACTACAACTGCGGTTATAGTAATAAATAGGTAGATCTCGCAGTGATGAGTGACTGTAAACCACAAGGAGATATAAGTGTTTCCCACTGCCCAAGTAGCATTATGTTAGTCCTGGTTTAGACCTGGTTTTGTCCTGTTCTAGTCCTGGATTCAGTCCTGGTTCAGACCTGGTTCAGACCTGGCCTAGTCCTGGTTTAGTTCTGATCCAGTCCTGGTCTAGCCTTGGTTCAGACCTGGTTCAGACCTGGTTTAGTCCTGCTTCAGTCTTGGTTCAGCTCTGGTTCAGCCCAGATTCAGCCTTGGTTTAGACCTGGTTCAGTCCTGGTTCATTCCTGGTTTAGACCTGTTTTAGTCCTTGTTTAGATCTGTTTTAGACCTGATTCAGTCCTAATTTAGTCCTTCAGGTTCAGTCCCGGTTTAGCCCAGGTTTCGACCTGTTTTAGTCGCTTATACTGTGAAAACGCTTCAGTCAAATGACGTTCCGTGACACTTAGACCGTGGATGCTCCGTACCAAGATGGCGGCTGTATTTACGTATGACATGACATGACAAGCGGCCGAACGCGACATCTACCGTTCTATATCTATGTACACCTGTGGTCACCATGGCAACGTCAGGACGCCTCTGGACTTTGACAACAGCGGCAAAAGCGGAGAGCCGGAACGAAAAAACTCAACACAACACGTTTTTATCGACTTTTTTCATTCTTTCGTGATCTATTATGACCAATATGCTAGCAAACTTTACTGATTAGTGTTACAATTTTAAAAGAAAGACGCTTTGTTTTAAAGTGATTGTTAGTGGAATCTAAAGTGAAATGTAGCGTCGGCACGTTTTCTGGAGGTGAAATTTTATGTCAAATAACGTTAAACAAATGGATTCAAGGAAACTGCTGCAAAGAAGAAAACCGGAAATTCCCACAATTAAATCAACAACAACTGACAGAAAACAACTAGAGGTAATGCCTTTTGTTATAATATGTTATACAATGTGTTCCTATGATATGCTATGCGTTAATAAATTGTATTCGAAATGTACTTAATGGCACTAGAATGACTGCTATATTGCCTACACTAAATAAAATATCTTCTTTTAGGTTAATGCTAAAAATATTGAACTTAGTAAGGTGATTCGCCTTCTTGAAGATCCTTTGACAGTAAGTGAAAATCACAGTTTGAATTTCTAGGTTTATTTATATTCTAAGCAAATTGCACCTGTTTTAAGGGTAATTTGAAGGAGAGACACCTTTTTGTGTTGAAGAAAATACTGAAGAGAAACCCAAATGGCTTTGTATCCTTTCTACATTATTGATTTTAATTATGATGCATATTTTTTTTCAAGATTTGATTTGGTAAGAGGCCAATGTTGTCACTATAATACAAATATTTCAGTAAAGCCTGTATTTCTATTTGAAGAAGGCTGCTTTAATATATTGTTTCTAAATTGGTTTAATATGACATGTGTGGCGCCTGCTGTTTGTAGTTTACTTTCTTTTAATTGTCAGCGAGATTGTCACATTATCCCAATGGGTGTCCTCCGATACTGTCATGGAAATATTTGTGATCTTATGCACCATGAGTTCAGAGGCAACCACCATCCCCAAGGCTCCAATTTAGACCTGACACAGCTCTCAGCAGTTTCCCTGTTCAGAAATAACCTGAGTTTTGATGACAACACTTCACGTCTCTCTACGGGATTCACGTATTATGCATTTATATCCAGACCTCAGAAAACCTCCTGAACTATTTTAAGCTCTTGAAGGACCTGAAAGGCTTGGCCAAAGTGTTTGACGTCTGTGCAGAGAAATCAAAAGAGGATCCAGTTTATTTGCCATTCTTGTGTGACGCGATTAAAATATGCAGGTAAAGTTACACGCTGTATTTAATATGCACTTACAATTAAATACGTAAGCTAAATAAAAGTGTTCAATCTTCCACAGACTTCCCTTCCTGAAGGAGAGGGCGTCAGATGAACTTAACTACGCCCAAGACGTCATCCATTTTTTGTCACAAATTGGTGAGCTATAAATAAATTAATAAAAAAAAACTGGTGAGTTAAATTACTGCACATCACTACTGGACTGTAGAAACATTGTACTAACTGTGTGTCTGTGCAAATACACTATATTATTCAAAAAGCACATCATCTCTAATAATAGTTTACTTGTATTGCACATACATATGTAAATTGCTTAATCGATAGAATCATACCAAAAAAACACAAAATTATTCGTCCTTTTCTGAAAACTAGTTAAAGAGTCCATATTTTACTATTTTCTGATCAATGTTATAATGTTGTTTCCTCATCACAAACATACCTGGAGTTGTGTTTTGTTTCATTCACTCATGTTTAACACACATTTGTCTCTCAAACAGAAAACACTGTTCCACCTTGAATTGTCATGCGGTGATACAGGAGGTGCTCCACTGTGTTTTTAAACTCCATAAACCTTAGAAACCCTAGAATCATTTGGATGTTTTCAGCCCTAGAATTTCCAATCTATATTGAAATAAGGTAAAAGGCACTGCATGTTTATTTGTATAGGACAATTCCTACAAGAAGTAATTCAAAGAAATACATTAAAATCAAAATACAAACAAATCAAAACAGAAATAATCATCATAAAATTAAAAACAGAGAGAGAGACATTAAATGAGGCGAGGTAGCTGTTCACTTGAAAACTACCTACTACTTTGGAAATGTAGACATAATAATAAAGAATATTTTGACTGTGTTTTTGAGGAGGAAACAATGTTATACCATGGCAAAGCTCACAATATAGGAGCTTTAAAGTACTTATGTCTGTATTTCTAGGTTATTTGATGCGCGTGTCTTCTCCGGATGTCAAAGTGAACATCATTGAGTGTGTGAAGTCCTTCTATGAGTGTGTGACTTCCCGGCAGCTCTCCGATGGTACGCAGAGGAGACATGGGAGCACAGCCAGGCCTTTCCACTATGAGAATCGATTTTCTAAACTGGCCCTAAGTGAGGCTCTGTGGCTCCTGTGGTGAAGCAGCTGTGGTTTTGTGTTGTTCTGTGGTAGTCCTGGTGGTGTTTTTGTGTCGGTGATACTGATAAAAGAATTTATGGAGTACTGTTATAGTACATTAAAGTTGAAAAATATATATATATATTTGACAGACTTATGGTACATTGAGAAGTTAATGACATTGTAAAAGCTTCATTCTCAGTGTGGGGATTAGTCATATATAAAAAAGGAATACATATATATAGATAGTTAGATAGATATTCCTTTTTCCTTTCTTTTGAATATTCCTCAAAATGGCATAATTTAAAGAAGCTGATACCCCTCATAAGCATATATAAGTGATAATTCATGTTGAGACATTGACATGTTGCCGTTTTTGTCAGGACCACAGCCCACGACTCCGGGGTTCAGGCTTCAGCTCCTGGACAAAAGTGACTTGTCCCAAACACTGGTTTTGTCTTTGGCGTCTGTGAACCATCAGCCTGACATCAAACTCCAGCTGCTGCAGGTCCTGAAGCTCCTCTCCTGCTTGTCCGGTCAGTATTTAATATAGATTCATTTAATTAAGGGTTGCACTTCTGTTTGTTTATTTTAAAGATTAAATTAGACATAAAGCAGTTTAAAGCCAGAGGTAAAACCAGGACTAAAACAATATAAACATGTCAACTGGAGGAAACTGGAGTTCAAGACTAAACCAAGTGTCTTGTCCATAGTTAGGAGTAGTTTTTAACTCACTTTGCAAAAAAGCACTCACAGAGAACAACTTGTAGTCTTTATCTTCTTTATTTTAACATAGATTCTCTGTAGCTCACTTTTTACAAATAGTAATCTTTCTCTTTGTCTGTGTGTGGTCAAAAAACTGTTTCTCCTCCATCTAACACAAAGCTCTCTACCTGCTCAGGTGCCTCATGTGTACCTGATTGCAGGAGGAGGAGGAGAAATGAGCATTTCTGACTGGCTTTTCAATAGCACATTTAACTTTGATTATATAAACACAAAACAATTTTAATATTTCAAAATAACTAAATTGATTCAAAATTCAAAAATAGATATTATAAACTGGCTCAGACACCAAGACTTGCAGCAAAACTGTACAAATCATGTATAAACATAGAATAAACCTGGACCAAAGAAAAGAAAGTTTGTTTTAACAATATCAAATAACAAAGAGCTCCTGCAGCCTCTCAAACTGCTCTCCAGCTCCTCCAGTCAGTCGTCATTACAAAGGGATTAAAAAGATGTTCCTGTGCCTTTTGTATTTTCCCAGTATTATGATATTATGAGTTTAAGCACGACTCGTGACTGTGGTGTCCCCAGTTATAAATCAGACTTCACCAGAATCAAACCAGGACAAATACCAGGACAGATACAAGCAAGCTTTAGCACCAAACAATATGAAGCAGGAATAAACCAGGACTAAATCAGGTAAAAAACAGCCAAGAATAATTGCTGATTGGTCAAAGTATCTGAAGGGTATAATGTGTTTGACTTAAACAAGCAGAACAGTGATTTAAGTGTCCTTGAGTCAAAGTCAATGGATGTCAATGGGCTTGTCCTTAATCACGTCTTATATGTTTAACAGACCTGAACTGTGGACAAATACTGAAGGCCCGGGGAGCAGAGAGCATCTGCCTGCACATGAACGAGTCCGAGTCCACTGGTCCGGTCCTGGTTCACTCCACTGAGATCCTCTTGAACCTTCTGGGGAGTGGAAATAAGCACAAAGCCGTGGCCCAGCTCAGCACCATCGAGTGTCTAGTGTATGTATGAAAATGACACCGACTTTTCATGTTCTATACGAGGGTGTCAAAAGAATCGAAAATCAGATGAGTTTTATAGGATTATACAGATGTAACTCCACACAGTAATAGAAGAAAGTAATATTATTTAATGTTGGAAATTATACTACAGGTATATTGTCTAAATAAAAAGTGTATTTTAAATGAACACTCTCTTATACACTGCTACTTTACTCTATAATCTACATGTACATTTACAAAGGTGTCATGTAACTGTGAGTAGATTCTTTGGGTAATTGTATTTTTAAGTTTAAGTTTAGTTCAAGTGACCAGCACGGCTGTGTTACCGCGGTGTGTGGTCCTTTATGTGCTCACAAACACATGTAACAGCATCATTACTACTATAATCTAATACATTTTAGCCATGTAGCTGTACTTTTACTTGAGAACAAACTCGGCATTTTGAGACCAGAACAACTGGGCTCTGGCCGAGTTCTCTAACTTTTTTTTTTCCTTTAAAAAATAAAAATGTCAGAGAGCTTCTAATTATATACATGGCCTTAGATGGGGCACAGCCAGATGCCTTTAAAACATAAAGCATAATCATAACTTCTTGGGTTCTTTTAAAAGACAATACAGTAGGTAGTAGTAGTATTTATTTAGTATTTATTTTTTGTCACGTTTCTGCTGCTAGCTGCAAGTCATCTACAAACCATCAACAAGGTAAATACATCTCCCTCTGTACTGTCTTTAAAAAGAAGTTAATGTACAAAAGAAGACAAAATGAACGTCTTTAGATAAGCCAGTATCAATTTATTGGTCAGTTAGACATAAAACAAAACATTTACAATGGTAAAAGGCATTTCATTCATCAAATTCAGCACTTGGAAAAGGACGAGGAGCTTCTGGGAGGTTCTGAGCTCCAGGCTGGAGCCCTTTGAGCTTTGGCCTTTAGTAAATATTTTGTATTATATAATTCCAGATCTCTAAAAGAGGCTTTTCTACACCGGCTGTTGACAGCAGTTCACCATTCAGAGCTGAGCCTCAGAAATGACCTGCTCGTCCTCACAACTTTAATAGTTGAAAACAACAACAGTTTGTTCATTGTAAGTTCACATTTGCCACAATCTAAAAGTAACATTTAAAACTGCTCAAATGTTTTGTTTTTCAGGAGAGTCTCTTTGCCAAACTGCTCGTATCATTGTCCACATACCCAGAATGTAAAGTACCATTCAGTGTAAATCATATGCTCTGACATGTTTCTTTGTCCACATAAGTTCTCTTTTTATATATTTTAGTAAGACCTACCAATCCTTTGATCATCAATTTAAAGCTGAACTACTCACATGAAGACTTGAAAATGAAAAAGATGCTTCTAAATCTGTTGTCTTTGATGTCTCTGGATGTGGCTGTTTTGCAGGTACTTTATAAGACATGTGCACAAGGTAAAGATGCACTAACACCAACATTTCTAACATTTCTGGTGGATGGATCATCATCTGCTTGTCTCCATGGAGATGCCATTGCTTTGCCCAGTATGTTACACAGTATGGCAGTAATTTATCTATTTACATGGAAATAAGCCACTGACACTAGTAACAAGTCAAATGTGTCAAGAGCCAAGCACATTCTCCCAAGACATTTTGAGGAATAAAAACACTTGTAATTGATCCACCTTTAATTTAGTGTTGCTGTTATAATCCCAGAAGAGAGCCAGATATGATTTTCAAAAAAAATATAAAATACATTCACAAAAAGCTACTCATCTGTATTAAATAAGGCCAATAGAATGTTGTGATCTGAAACCTCTCTGTCTTTTTTTGAAGCTTTATAAAGAGGAAAACGTGCTCCTGTCTCTCCTGCTCCTCACCAAACCTCCACCCGTCTCTCCACGGATTCACTCCGCATCTCGAAGCTGGTCCTCGGTCCAGTCTGAGGAGCTGTGTCTGAAGGCTCTGGAGACTCTGTGCTCTATCGCCCCCTACCTGCTGGACGAGTACATGTCCTACCACGGCAACGCCTTTGTGCTGAGGCTCATCGACTGGTGCACTCACGAAGGTCAGACGGCACAGAAGAGTCTAAATGGATTACATCAAGGATAATATTATTTACACCTTCACTTTATGTGTTTTCAACCGGCTTCAGCCAGTAGAACCTGGAATACACAGCTTAAGAGAAAACAGGACAGTGGAATTTTATATTTCACTTTTGGATAGAAAAAACAGTTTTGCAGTCTCTTAATAAATCCCATTGTATTAGGATTGGAGACACATTTCCCACAAACATTTGACAAGATGAAATTTTGATATTTTATAATAAATAAATAAATAAATGACTTAGTCCAATTCAAAACTTTGTTAAAAAGGTGTTTAGTCTTTTTTTCAATATTTTGCCTATTTTATCCTTGGTGGTTTTGTGGTTCTTGTCACATGTAAAGAGTCATATCTGTATTTCTTCTATTTTAGATGAGGTCCTTGATCAGACCCGAGGCTCCTGTGGTCCTATAGGAGACTGTAGAAAGACCCTGTTGCACTTTTGTATCAGGCTCCTCACCACAGTCACTTCACAGGGAGAGGAGACCATCCACCAGGACTTGTGTGACCAGGGCTCCATCGGTGACCTGCTGGGTACAACAACACATACTTTACACTGCAACAAACATTTCAATAGGAAATGTATAGAACTATAGTTAAAAGTACTCAGACCATATTATTCCATTCTCACACACACACATTCAGTCAGTCACCTGCTTGTCTCATGAAAATATTATTACTTTTCCTGGAATGTTCCTTTGTCATTGTTGAGCAGTAACTGTAACTAGTATCTAATTATAACTGAAAATTAGATCTATGTCGTGACTCGTGAAAAACAGTAAAAAGATAAACAGGTGTCAGAGGCAGATTAGCTGCAAACCAAAATTAAAGAAATCTGTGCATGTTGCCCCTGCTTGACATCTTGAGTGAAAAATTTTGTTAATTCTTGAGCTATATGTTTAATTTTTTTTCAATGTAACATATTACACACTTAATCTAGAGAGGTGGTAATCTTATCTTTCATTCAAATAAAAAAAAAAAATACTTTGTTTGGTGAAGTTGCATGTTTGTCTTCATGGAGATTGATAAGTTTTCTGCTATATGGTGGCACATTTCCAGGCAAAATAGCAACATCTCAACCTGTATTCAGTTTGGTTTAATTACCAAAAATCGATAGACTTTATTTTAACTGAGCTTCCATTTCTATATTCCTAAAAGTGTTTGGTTAATGTCGTGTAACTCTCTCCCCAGGTGTGTTGATGCAGATGGAGGCGAGCTCTGATGAGTATGATGCTGTTTCTTTGGAGATAAAATCCAACATTCAGCTCATCCTCTCTGCGCTGTGTGAGAGCGATATGCACAGGAAGGTACAAGACTTTCACTTTCATAAAGTGGTGCCTCTAGAATATCTTCCTTTGGCAATTAGGTTAGAATAGCTTCAGTGGTGGAAGAACTACTCAGTTTTGTTACTTAAGTACAAGCACAGATACTGGAGCAAAATAAACTTAACTAAATGTAAAAGTATTACATGAAAAATCTGCTTAAGTAAACGTATTAAAGTACTTGTTGAAAAATGTACTTATACTCGTACAAATACCTAAAATGTATACTTAAGTACAGTATGTTTTCTACTTCTACCTCATTGCATTCCACCACTGATGAGTCTATTTGCCATTTGTAGTTAAAAAGCTAGTGGAAAAACCTGTGCAAAAAGCTCAGAATGCACTATGAAACATTAAAAACATAATTTAACCATCTTGTATTGTTTGACACATTCCTGCACTTACAGGAGCTGTTTGGGTCTGAAGGAGTTGAAATGGTCATTCACTTCCTGAAGAAAGGCTGTGATTTGTTTTACAGCGGTTTAGGACATAACAAACTCCTCCTCTCCACTGTCGACTGTGTCTGGTCAGTACAGCACCTTAAACTCTGTACTCCATGCTCATTTTTTACCTATTTCCATTTTGAAACATTCAGTGGCATTATTTACACTTTCTGTTGTGTCATAGGTCCTGCATTGTTGGCTGCTACACAACTGAAGATTTCTTTTTGGCCAAAGAGGGAGTCTGTTTATTGCTTGATCTGCTATGTGTATGTTATTCTTTTCACTTTTACTCACTCACTCACTGCTATTGCCTATAATGTTCCACAGTATGGCATTAAACCTATCTATCCCCATGGAAATAAGCAGGTAATGCCACCAGGTCTAGTTGCAGGTCAGAACTGTGGAGAGGCAAGGCTGCTCACAGGAGAAATGCATCTCTTACAGTAACATAAATGCAAGATAGATACACCACGTGTAATGCTGTACTGTGGATTATTCCAGGCAATAACATCGACATGGAGTCCAGCATGACGATGGTAAACGTGTCTATTGTAATAAATAATGTGTTTGTTTCTTTCAGTCGAGTCCTAAATGTGTCCACAGCCTGATTCTGTCCACCCTCCTGGAGTTATGTGAAAACCCAAACACAGGGTCCCATCTGAGGAGCTGGAGGGATCGAGCCGGACAAACGGCCCCCAGGGTCCTGCTGCAGATGTGGAGGGACGAGGAGGCCGAGCTCGGAGTGCAAAGAAGCCAGGAGGGGTGCATCACAGGCAAGTCCAGTGTGAAGGCCCTGCTCTGTCTGGTGATTTGTGCTGTTAAACAAGTCTCTCACACATAAAATTACAAGCTAGCACTAGCCAACAATTTTTCAGTTCCTCACACCGTTTATTTTAAAAATCAAACTCCTAAACAGGACTATGAACGCTTGTACTGATCACAGGCTTCTGAAAATGTGTATAAAACTGTGTCACTTTTACACATTATAATTAAAACACACACATTTTATATTTTAGTTTATACTTTCAGATTTGTATATTTTTATTGGTTACAGGTGCTATTCTGACCTGCCACTATTCAAATAGACATTGACGTCTAGTTGTCAGAATAGCAAAATAAATGTTATTTTTCAGGTGTGCTACTACTTCAGTGTTTTCATTGTCAGCACTTTACTATTCTTCAAACATTACACTTTTACACTTAGACTATTATACTTTGCACTCCCATATGTCATAAGACGCCTAAGACGAGGTTGGGGATATGGTTTACAAGAGCAACGGTCACTGAGCTTGTCGCCTACATAAGGGAGTAATGTGGCAAGATTAGCTTATGGTATTGTTCAAAAATGAAGGCTGTGGCAATTCCATGATGTCGGAAGTCCAGAGCCGTCAAACGAGTGAATCACCACAAGATGCAGACTGCAACTCACCTCTAATCTCTGTCTTTTACATACTGAATTTTTCCTTGGGAATCAGTAAAGATCTGATCTATCTATCTATCTCTTTACCTATTTATCGATCTGCTTCTTTCAGCACCATGGACAGCAGCCTGAATATGCACAGGTCATGAAAATAGAGTCATGTTGTAATGAAGGGATGTCAGAATAGGCGGTGGACCCCATTTTTATTTTGTTTGTTTTATTTTTATTTTTTTTTATATATAATTTCAAGAGCCAGACAACTTGGAGAGAAAAGTTGTAATCCTTTTGTAATTCATGTATTAATGAATTCATTTTTCTCATTAAGCAGATCCCAAAAGGCCACTTTATCATAAGCAGCAGGAGGACACACAGAGCCTGTGCCTCGATGGATCGGCCAGTGCTTCCATTCTGGAGTTAGGGGAGAATGTGAGGGCCAAAATTTACCTGATCTTCTGTGCAGTCGGTAAAGTCATCCACAAAATGGCTCTCCTTTTTATGTTTACAGAAATATAGTTTTTAAATCATATAGTTTATTCTACTGATTGTTTTAAAGCAGTGAATGTTTATAATTGGAATACATGTTATTTTCAGGATTTCACGAACTTCTTGGGTTATCAACTGAGGACTATGTGACACTAAGAATTGTTAAGAGATATCTGGATTTTAAGGTACAAGCATTTTAGTTAGTTTAGTAAGTTTATGAAATCCAAGGCAAACTGTTTAGACTAACAGAGAAACTGAAAATGTTTAATACTAGACTATGGTGGCACAGGAAATCAAAATGTCAGTAATTTTATTGACTACATGTTTTGGAGTCAATATGTCACTTGTTACCACCTCTACTGACTGGGAAAAACACTTAACCCACCTCGCCCCAGTGTGTGTGTGCACTGGTGTATGAATGTGTGTGTGAATGGGTCAGTGAGAAAGAAAATGTGACTATTTACCACATAATCATAAAACGACTGATTAAAAGAATATTATTATTACCATAATGATATTTACGATAATGAAACACACAAACCTTTATTGCCGAGCTTGTTTTAGACTATTGGGAAACACTGGTACAGATGTGTGTGTTTGTTGTAGGTTGGAGAGGTGTGGGACGAGGTCAGAGCAGAACTGACTCATGAGGACATCAGACCCACAACTCCAGACAGACAGAGTTTAGAAACCATCTGTCAAATCTCAGAAGAGAAGGCCAAAAGGGTCATGGAGGAGCAGAGCAGCCTCCTACAGAGACAAGAGAAGGAAAACCTGAGCCAGGAGCAGCTCATGTACACGGAGGTGTAAAGAGCACATATTATACTTTATGTTATGTTTATCTATGTTAAAATGTTACTTTCACATCACAAACATATAATCCAACACACGTTTACCACACAAAGCCTTCATATTTAGGCTGAGTTCTTCTCTCAAACAGAAAACACCCTGCTCCACCTTGTGATGTCACGTGATAATACAGGAAGTGCTCCACTGTGTTTTTAAACTCCATACACCTTCACTAGAATCATGTGGATAATTTCAGGCCAAGAATAGCCAATCTTTACTAATTAAAATGTGAAATGTAGCTGTTAACTTACCTTATGATGACATCACAAGGTGGAACAGAGCATTTTGAGCTTTGGAGATGTAAACAGACTAATAATAAAGCCACAGAGGGATGTGTAGCCACATGCTTGTCTCCATGTGTTTATTCTGTCTTGTATGTTCCAGTGTCTGGCATTATTCCACATAAAAACAGATCCATGGAGACAAGCAGTTACACAGTGCACATTTAAATGTAGTATAGCGTGTATCTAAACTGTATATTATAGAGTGACTAACATTGGCTTTTTTGACAGATGAAATCTCACAGGAAACAACAAGAACTTGTCCAGAAATCTTGGAACGATTATGTTTCCAAGACGTCCAACTACGAGGTTCTCAAGGTAAATCAACAGGGTTTTGGACATATAATGCTTCCACATCTACGTATATCTGGTGTAAAGTCACAATATTGTCTCATAAATATTCCAAAAAAGACTAATATAAACTTTTACATGTTTACTTTAAATCGATGCATAACTCTTTTCTTAAACAGGAAGTGAAAGCTCAGAGAGAGTTGTCCAAAGCTAAGATGAAGTCTGAAGAGGACGGAGTTCATCCTGCAAAGGTATTTACAGTTGTGTTTAGACATTGCATTGAAATGGTTATATTGAAATTGTGTGCCACCATTATCATACAAATAAAAGGAAATAAATATATTGTAATAATTCTACCAGTCATAGAGTTGAGCTAAATTTATTGTATTATTAAGAGGTAAAACAACAATGATCTAGATAAGGACATCACAGGTAATTAGCATTTAGTTTGTTCTAGACTATGACATTAACCTTAATTAACATTAATCTTACATTTATTCACTTACATGAGGCTTTATAGCTCAAAAATACCCAGAAAAAAAACATCTGACTGAGCCTCTTCACAGATCTGACCTGTAACTTGGTCTGGTTAAGTCTCCATGAAGATAGAAAGGTTAATGCCGTACTGTGAAACATTCCAGACAAAGCAGCAACATTTCCACTGAGAAAAGCATTTGACAGACTCTCCACCAGAAAAGTTACACAATGCACCTTTAAATTCTTAATAAGGGCTCTCTAAAATTAAAGCTTTCTTCATTAGATTTCACATATTTTTTGTACATTTATATTTATCCAAAAGCGCACAATGTGTAAACATATATTTACAGTTAGAAGAAGAGACTTTACAATACTAATAATACACTAATATACTAATAATAATGTTGTTTGTTTGTCTGGAGCATTTCATAGGCCATGTGCTGTCCATGAAGACGACAGGAGCAGAGGGACCAGAGGGAGCACAAGTCTCTTTAGCCCGAGTCTCGATCAAGCCCAAAGATCCAGACCAGGTCCAGACCAGCCCAAACCCAGACCCCGAGTACTTCAGACCTGTCTCTGTCAAACACTGAACAGAATACACACATAGGATTATAACAGTAGGGGATGCTGGACATTTTTATTGCACATTTGAGGAGAAGAAACCCTGTGGTTGTGAATGGACAGAGATCAGCACGCAGACACAGTCAAAGCCTTGTTGTCTGGGGACCACCGAACAAACTGAGGAGTCTTTATAACTCAACACGTGTGATGCAGCTAAATAGAAATGAACCGCCTACACAGAATAACACTATGTTCTATTCCAGGTCCTATATTACATTAGATGGACTCTTGTGAGATTTAAGCCATGTTAGAAAGTCGTTACCTCACCAAAAACATAAACTTGTGATGTCATGAAGTGGTAGTTTTCACGTTCACAGCTCCTTTTACCTTTGGTTCAGTAGAGAGCAGCAATTTGGGGATGAGTGTTTTCTGTTTGAGTCTGAATACACAGGGTTTGTGTGTTCAAATGTGTGAATGAAACAACACTAAACTCTAGGTATGTTTTGACGAGGAAACAACATTATAATATAGATCAGAAATAGTGTGATATGGCCCATCCATATAAACGTGCACAGTGATGAACTCATATGCTACTTGCTAAGACTGCTGTCCATATATAGTTACCCAGGGGTCGTCAGTATGCAAAAAGCTCTATTGTAGTCAAAAAGTAAAAAAAAAAAATAATAATAATTGAAATTTAAAAAAAAATCTTGACCAATTTCCAGATGAACATACCATACCAAACCATAAGGGTGTAAGGAAATAATTCAGACTTGTATTAACTAAGACATGTGCACCCAAATTGGAATATAAGTCTAAATAAAGGAGTTAAATTAAACCATGTGTGCTGTAATTAACGAAAATTAAATTACATAATACTAACACTGTGGACTGGTGACAGAAGTATCCATAAACATCCATAAACCAGACAAGATCATTTACTCCAAAATGTTGCTTTAAAAGAAACACACTGACATAATATTTAAGAAATGTAATGTACAAATCTGATTCAATTTCTGATGTTTAACGTTGTGGCTTAAGTGTATTTTGTATTTTTTATTCTTTGGTTAATAAATATTTCTTTACTTAAAGGTGCATTGCGCAACTTTTCTGACTATTTGTGTAGAAATTGGTTTGAATCGTAACAAAAACTACCTGCAATCAATTCATCAGTTCTAGTTAATTGATGGTCACGTTGTTTTTCCATAAAATATCCAAAAGGTGAATCCACAAATGCCGAAGCTGATCATTTCTATAAGTGACTAGACAAAAGAACAAACAACATATTTTTGTGTTTCAACAATATTAATTTGACCTTTTCCCCGCAGCTGTATTAAACCCAGCAATACATTCACAATTCTTAAAGGGGGAGCGGCCAAAACTGACAAAAAATACTAAAACTACAGAAATACTATGACTATGAAGTTTTGTTAGTGTTAGTTTTGGAGATATTAACAATCCTTTTACTGGTGAAACTGGTGTCAGGCCCCCAGGGAGCTTAAACATGCTCTAAAAGTTTTTTTTTTGTGCGATTATGATTCTTAAGCAGAGTGACCGGACGTCCTCATTTACCCGAGACAACTCCACTTTTGAGCCCTGTATCCCCTGTTCCAGCAGATTTATCCAAAACCAGTGATTTGTGCGAGTTTTATAAAAGAAATAACCCATGTGTCCCTATTTTTGACCAATCTGATCAATGTCAACAATAAAGAAGAAGGCATAAATGATCATTTTTTAGGGAAAATATTGAAAAGCTGCTTAAAAATGACCAAAACGCAAAGAAAATGTGACTATACTGACTCACATTAGTGCCGAGTGCATATATTTTTCCTTAATTACCCACTTGTATTACTAATTTATTACCAACCCCCCCAAGGGATGTCCCAGTTTTTATTTTTGAAAATCTGGTTGCCCTGTTCTTAAGATATTGGCTATTATGGTTCTTAGCTTTTAGCCATTAGCTATTTTCGGCCGACAATGTCACACAGAAAATATAATATAATAAACGTGCTAAAAAAATGTCAAATCATTACATAAATTCTTTTTGTTTTATTTGTGTTTTTTTGCATTAACATTTTTATCATTTACCTATTTTGCTGATTATATTACATCATTTCTGGCCCATTTAGACGTATAAAAAAAATCATTAATAGCTCCAAAACAAAAGCAGAGCAAATTAAACTTTTGCAGCACAAAAACAAAAACAAAAAGAGACAAAAACATGAGTCTCATCTCGCGTGTTGTGTTTATGTAACCTCAGGCTGAAACATGCCCCACTGGACAAAGGACCGGCTTACGTAACCACAAAATGACACTCTCTGAAATTCATTATTATCAAAACTGAATTATTTAGCCTTAGTCGGTTCACAGCGATATTCAAAACAAATCTTATGTGTTGTGAATTTTGTGTATCTGCGGGTTTAAAGTTTGTCCACAAAATATTTCGTCACGTTTGTCTTATATAAGTGACTGCAGTGAATTAACACAGTTGTGAATTGAAGCGTGCGCCACCTTGACTCCTCCCTCTTCTCCTCCTCTCCTCTTGTTTATTCCCTCCTCCCTCTTCTCCTCCCCTCCTCTCTCTTCCTCCACTCCTCTCTCTTCCTCCTTTCCTCCTCACTCTCTCCTTCTCATTCTCCC
>KN491160.1:0-10908 GCA_000787155.1 Scartelaos histophorus | reverse complement strand
AAAAAACACGCTGAAAACAAAGACAATTGTATCATCATCAAATGCGCAAATAGAGAAACGACACAAAACACAAGAAAACGCGGAAAAACAAAAAACGCAACATAGTCGCCACAACAGAAGTGCTCCAAACCTGCAGGGGGCGCTCTCAGTGTAACAGCCCAATGCTTGTTACAGTAATGTGGTTTTTATCTAATTATATTTATATACTGTGTTATAAATAATCCATATAAATGTTCCTGCTGTAGTTTAAAGTCCCTTCGCTGTTACACTGAGGGCGCCCCCTGCAGGTTTGGAGCACTTTTTTGGACACTTTATGCAGCTTTCTTCATTCGCAGGCATTTACTCGGTTTTCAATGTTTCGTGCTTCGCGTCATTTCTCGATTTGCGCATTTAACGATGGCGCGTTTGTCTTTGTTTCTTGCAGAGCGTTTTTGCACCACGTTCTTTCTTTCGTTCGTACGTCGAGTTTCCGAATCTGAAGCTGAGACACACTGGGCCGTTGCAGTGCGTTTGGCCGCCGTCAACCACAGAACAAATCGAGTACTTCCTCCGCCACTGCCGAGATTGCGCCTCAACATTTGCGTTTGAGAGACGACGCCGGTGCCAGACTTCACCGACTAAACCTGAGCGTACGCCAAGGCTGTGTTTTCCATTGTATCTATGAAAGCTTCTCCTGCGACAGAACCCCACCCCTTCTTCACTCTCTTTAGGAAACATTCCAACCTTAACACATTTCACAAGAAACACAGCTCCGGTCCAACTCGCAAACAACATTTTCATCATGGCAGCTCTTCAAAAAGTCGCCCTATTGGATTTGGCAACACTGAGCACTGCCGCCCCACAGAGAAAGAATCTGGATATAATAACTCAAAAATATGTGGCCAAACCTCCCCGTCAAAGCCCGAGCTCATCAGATCGCAGAAGCTAAGCGGGGATGGGCCTGGTTAGTGCTCGGATGGGAGCGCGCTGGGAATACCAAGTGGTTGTGTCCTTAGGCAAGGCACTCCACTCACGTTGCCTAGTATGTGGTGCGTGTGAGTGGCCACTTCTGCACAGATACAGATTGTGGCATGAATATCAGCGCTAGGCCATAAAATTTGCGGGATCAGATATCGGCTCCAAAATATCCGGTTTTGCCGACATAGAATTTATGTATTAAGACTTGGGACTTACTCAGGAGATAAAAAACGGGTACATAACACATTTTGTTATACAGTAGACTGTTTTTTAGGAAAATAAACTCTATTTTCAGTCTCTACAGGTTTTTTTGAGCAGTAAAACCACCTATAATTGAATAAACTCAGACATATACCCTATTCACATGGGGTTAGTATAACCTGCGAACGTCTGGTAATTTGTAAATTACCGCCCCACCTTTGTGTCACTTGCAGCACATTCGCACGGGATAAACAAAGTCCGTAAATTACTCTATTTTACTGACATTACGACCGGACTAAATCTGGACTAAATCAGGACTAAAATAGGACTAAAACAGGACTAGACCAGGACCAGACCAGGACTAAGCCAGGTCAGGATTGGACAAGGACTGGACCGGGACTAAACCAGGACTAAACCAAGTCAACTTCTGAAAATAAAAAGAAAATCTCCCCAAACAAAAACAAAAAATGGAGTAACCCCAGATGATGGAAGGGGCAAATAATACTAGTCTTGCATATAAGAGTTGTCCAATAAATTAAAGTTACCGTATTTGTCGCTTTCTGGTGAGAAGGACGGGCATGTTTAACATCCTCAGTCATGATTGGCTCTTACGGTTGCTATGACGCTCACAGTCGGATTTCCTAATATGGAGTCTGGCTACAAATTCGCTCCTGTAACCATTCGCATCGGGAGATTCACTCACTTATTCCACTTCTATCAAACAGTCTGTGTTTTAAAACCACAGTCCAAGTAAGTCCGGCAGCTCTGAGCGAGTCTTTATCTGGACACGAGGTTCAGGAATCTGTCACTGCCCCATTTAAGAAATCAAAACCTCATTTCAGGCACTGTAACTTTGATCCATAACGGTGATGAATTTAGCTGAGTTATCACCGACCACTTGATACAAAGGGTTTTTTTCTTTTCTTTTACAGGGCGCCCCAGTTGATATTTGCTAATGAGAAATTTATTTAGGATTGTGTCGCTATTTTAACTTATTCAGATGCTAATAGTTGTAGAACTCACAACAGAAAGCGATGACATTTTGGTGGTAAAAGGTAAAATGCAAACATCTCTCAGAGCTATATTTCCACATAATAATCCCAAATGTAATAAAAGCATTTTCAATTTAGAGAGAAACATATTTAGACTGCAATATAAGTGTTTTATTGTTTCATATTCTTGCCCAAATGGAACAGAATGCATATAGTTTTTGGTCAATGGAAAACAACGGCTCAAGGGGAAGACACATTATAATATATTGTGCAGTTGTGTCCTTGGGCAAGACGCTGCAGATTGACAACTTGAGCGCATCGACGTACGACAAGCTATTTTATTCACCACGACAAGGTTGATGAAGGGGTGAAAATATTCTCGGTGATGCAAGACGCTCAAACAAACGGAACAAACATGAAACAAATAAATAATAAAGAAACAAAACGTAAGTATGTCCCATTTAATCTCCCTCTAAAATGCTAAACGCTTTGTAAGGAGCACAGTAACAGACATTTTTACACCGCTAAAACCTTAACTAAATCTAAACACATCCCGTATTGTAATCAGTTCATATTTGAAGCAATAACTGTTACTGAAACGAGAAATAAAGACCTATTTCATCTAATACCTTGAGCTAATATGGCTCATCTTTAATTGGTTCTTTTCAATTCCTTGATGCTTATTTTAACAAGGATTTCAAGCACGGTTGGAAGCCTCTGAAGTGGAGCTATAAAACATCGTCGCACATATTCGAGAAAATCTGGCTTCTCCGAGTTCGAGAGAAAGGGCCGCATCCAATTTCCACGATACGATCACGCCGTTAACCACACAAAATCACCCAAACGAGAGAAGGACTAACGCTTCGGGTAGAAACACAGCTAAACCTTATACACGCACAAATTATCTAAAGCTCTCCACTCTTCTCCCTCTCGCTTTCTTTTTCCCTGATCGGAAATAAGCAGCTTATATTGTTTCCGTAAATCCAAAATTACGGACAGTGCGTGGGAGGATTCTGGAGCGCCGTGCCAAATTTACACTCATTCAAAGCGCGGTAACGGATCCGGTAGGGGGTGCGAACTGCTATTTCCACGCGAGGAATAACAATAATTAGGGCGAAGTCTGAGCGAAAAGCAGCGGCGTCGTTCTTTTCGGGGGAACGGGGCTGCTACTGTAATTATAACTCATGAAAATCCCGAGCTCACGCCGTCGGATGCATCTGAACAAA
Organism: Scartelaos histophorus; assembly: GCA_000787155.1. NCBI lineage: Eukaryota > Metazoa > Chordata > Actinopteri > Gobiiformes > Gobiidae > Scartelaos > Scartelaos histophorus. The sequence continues at coordinate 7,532 of KN491160.1, read as the reverse complement.
CACGACGCAGCCAGAGAAGGGAAAGCGGAGAAATGGCGTTAATCTAAGAATCTGATTGAGATAAAAAGGTTCCCAGATGGTGCAACCCGCAAATGAAGCAATTAATGAATGTCCCCGCTTTATTTTTCACGGGAATTACATACCATTAGCGTGAATTCTAGTTCGGAAAATATATAGGTTTTTATTTCTTGCGACTGATCACGCGCGTAAATGGTCCGATTTTTCTACTCAAAATGCTTTACGTCGAAGAATCATTCACCCGTTCACAGACATGTTCATACGATTAATGATAAAAGGATAGTTCTGTTTTTTTGACATGAATCTGTACGTCGTCCCCATCAGCAGTGTGGTGTATAAATATTGACTTTCCCTCGACAGCTTCACGTGAGCCAAGTTCTTTTTTAGTTTTTGTTGCTGGCTAAAGTAGTTCCGGCAAGTTGGCTGGGGTCGCAAAAATAAAAAGTTTTTCTTCTCCAAACAATGTGTTCAAAAGAGTGATTCATTTGCTTTACAAAACCGCTGTCAAAGAAAAAAAATCAGACCCCATAATCGCTTGGCTCTATTTTCTCTCTGTTCGTATCATTGATCCACATATCACGAATCCAACACTTTTCAGTTGTATATAAAAAAGTTTCAAAAGGAGCGCTTCCTGGATCTACTTAGGATAATACACAGTAGAAAAAACACAGCGGTGCTCTTTGGGAAGGGGGAAGTCAATTTAAAGATGAAAAAAAAAGCCTTTATTAATTTACGGCATGTCTTAATGGACAACAGAATTATGAGTGAACCATGTGAGTTAAATACAAGAAACCACCAATAGGGCGGCTCCTCCTGGAAGAGAAGATGCAGATTCACCTGTGGACACTTGCCGGAACTACTTTCGTCAGCACCAAAACTGGGCAAGAACTCTGCTCACGGGGCTGTCAGGGGTAAGTCAGTGTTTATGCACCACACTGTGACGGGGATGACGTACAGATTCATGTCAAAAAACACAAACTATTCCTGTGTCTTGCCAAAAGACACAACAACAGCATTGATCCATGAGAGCTGCTATCGCACCTCCAACCTGCGAGTCAGTGGATCTACAGTATCTGTCGAGAAGGGCATTTTAACTGCCAACTTTCGTATCAGAGGATGAACACTTTACCAACTAAGCCACTGTTGCCCCATATGTCCCAATGAATGAAGGAAGCGTCTTGCCCATTAGCACAACAACAGTATACAAAGGTCGAACCTGGGATCAAAGTGCAAGTGTTTGAGCTTTTTCTGATCTGTTATAATTTTGTGTTTTCATCACAATCAGACCCGTTGCACAAAAAGTCCTGCGTATTTAGGCTGAGTTCTTCTCTCAAACTGAGAACACTCCGTTCCACCTTGTGATGTCATGTGCTAATACAGGAAGTGCTCCACTGTCCCTGGAATTGCCAGTCTCTATTGACCAAAAGGTAAAATGCAGCCGTTTAACTTGAAAACTACAAACTTCATGACATCATAAGGTGGAACAGAGCATTTTGAGCTTTGGAGATGTTAACAGACAATTAATAATAAAGAATTCCTCCAACATGTGACTGAAACACACAACTCTGGGTATGTTTTGATGGGATAAGAACATTATAACATGGCTCAAAACTCACTATATTTTGCAAAATATAGGACCTTTAAAAGTTTTAAAAAGTTAAACTAACAGTAGAAATAACTGTTTGACTGGTAGGTTAATCCAAACCTTTAGTCAGCTACTAATGTTAGTGTTTTAGTTACTGAATACTGCTTACCTGAATTTAAATATTCCATTACATAGTCTAATCACTGCAGTACTGCATTCTGAATACTTTTACACCGAGTTGCATTATATTATAGTAAAAAATCAAAAAATATATAAACACAAACTGCTATTTTTTGCTGCGGTAAATTATGTCTAATTAGAAATGGAAAAATCATATGTAGCGCATTCACCTGTTTTTTTCTATTCTTCGCAGTACTACTACTCAAAGTACTGCCATGTATTCCTTTGTTTTTAGAAAATAACATTCTGATTACCACCAAATGAAAAAGTAACTGCACCAGAACACAGCAGCTCAAAATTATTAAACTGAATACATATTTTCAGAACATGTCTTCAGTTATTTCGCACAGTGACTAACATAACCAAATTGCAGCTCTATTTTCAGCATTATTTTTCAGTCAGTGGAGAAAAATAAACTTGATAAAAGTTTTGCAGAGTTTTCTCGTGAAATGTTGATACAGGAAATCATTGGTGAAAGACATCAAGCTGTGTTGTGTTTCCTAATGGCCCGAACACACACACACACACACACACACGCACACACACACACACACACACACATACACACACGCGCACACACACACACACACACATATATACAGTGAGTCTTAAGGCTTCAGCAGCGCAGGGAGGGGCGCTTGCTGAGAAGGCAGAAATATTGATCTCATTCCCTCATGAAGCAACCACATCAGCTACAGAAGTGTGTACCGTATAGACGAGTACTGCAAAATATACTTCCATAGGGCTTTACATGAATAATCTCCAGTGACAGGCTGCAAAACTATTATTAAACAACAAACATGCAAAAATACCCAGAGCTGAACGAAGCAGAAGATCTATAGATTCCAGTGTACATTTGTTTTCTTTGATTTCTACAAAGCAAAGTCAGTTTTCCCATAAATTAAACAATACTATGGGGCTTAAAGGTTGTATAGAGTATTTTCCAAAGAATAAAAATACTGGACATACGTGAAGCTACCTAGGAAGAACCAACTCCTCCTTACCCCAAAAATGTTGTTCAAAGCCGCTGCGCAGATCAGAATTGCTGTTGGTGCTGCTACTATTCTCTTCTACTATTATCACAACTGCAACGATATTCAGTTATGATAAAGTTGCTGTGAGAGAGTAATGTTCCAACTGCAACGATATTTAGAGTTATAATAAAGTTGTTGTGTGAGAGTAATGTATGTGTGCAAAATCGTGGCCATTACTCTAGATTTACATTTACGTTTTTAATGAAGTAGTTTATCCTAGAAAATAAGTTCTCTCCTCGTCGCTGCACAGGACTTGTAAATACACCTTACAAACTACTAATACAACAAGCAACAGCAACCAGACTTTTTCTTTGCGTTGAAAATTACGTTTTCAGATGCAGTATATCGCATTTGTGTCCTGAAAACCGTCTGTCGAGCTCTTGGAAATAACGTACGTTTCCCGATGATGAGCAGAAGTTTCCTGTCCAGAAGTAATTTAGCTCCAGCGCGTCAGTCTTTAGACCCTCATCTGCTTCAGTGACGCCATCGCTGGAATGAATCTCCTAGAATCACCTTCGTTTGGCTTTACCTCTTCTCTTCTCCTTTCATTGACCTCATTAACGGACTTTCTTTTGCGGTGAACTGGTCATAGATTCTCGTCATTGCAACAATTTGTGCAAACGGTGAGGAAGCTCCAGCTGGAAAAAGCCGCTAAGAACCGCTGCATTGGTTTAGTAAACAGCGTCTTGCGTCTGTGGAGTGTGTAAAACTATACATTGACAAAGATCAATTTACGTATTTGCCCTTCAATAAAGTTGCGTTTCTCAAACAGAGGTGCATGACTACTTTGCGGGGGGGTATGTAAAAAGATTTCAGGTTTTTAAAATTGTTGAAATTGCACAGTATTTGAATATGGAAATGTCTTTGTGGTAAATTTTACATACTTAAACAGCCCTTATTACGCTGTTTTCTGATCTATGTTATAATGAAACAAAACTCCAGATATGCAACTCCAGATATGTTTTTGCTGAGATAACAACACTGAAAATTTAAAGCTACCAAGAGTTAATTTAGCATAATTTACAACATTTATGAAAGATTGTGAGTTTTTTAGTACATCCAAGACACTATAGTAGACAGACTTGAAGTACTCAGTATTCAGAGTACAACTTATACAGTACTCAAGATTAAAAAAAAAAAAAGGTTGGAAAAGCTGCAATAAAGGTTTTAAACACTAATTTTCACAAAAAGCAATGATGATAACAGGTTTATATCTAATCTGAGCATATACTTTTGCATCTACTCCAGTCAAAGGATGAATTAAAGGCAACAGGAAGGACATCTGGTGTAAAAAAAAAAAAAATAAGCAAGTGATTTTCTGTGTGACTAGCCGGAATGAGCCTAATAAAAGACGACAAACAAATAAGAAATGAAAATGTCTCAAATCTATTCTTGGGTTTTAGGGATAATGATTCTGTTCTAATTTGAAGGATTTGGTAAGACCCCCATTGTTAAAAAACTGATTCAAAACAAAATATTAAATCTTTTGAATGGGAAAGGTCTTCAAAAATCCTTCAAATCAGCAAAGAGTTTGTTTGAAATCCGTGAAGAGGTCACTTGACAATAAGCACTGCAGCTTCCAGTATCATGTTTTCAAAATAAGCGTGTATTCCAAGAAATAATTGGTTTCATAATGACTTTTGTTTTCCATTGGTTTAAAATCTCCAACAGAACATTTTAATGAACAGACATCTGGAGAGTTTAGAAAAGCAGCTGAAGCCAAAGAACCTTAAAAAACACCATTTATTTTCATGTTGTCAATGTCATCAGGTCCCAAATCAAAGCTGCACTATGTAACATTTCTGGTGGAGGGCTACAGAAGAAGTTTTGAATTAGAATATTTATTAAAATAAGAATAAAAAATAGATGAAATGGAAATAATTGAAAAAGTATAACCATGTGGGTATAGTTTTACATTACTTCTCAGCATCTTTAATCCAGACTGACAAAATTCAAGCTGAGAAATTCAAGTTGCCAAATTCAGATGAAAAGGAAAACAATTCAAGTTGAGAAATTCAAGTTGCCAAATTCAGATTAAAAAGGAAAAAAAAATCAAGTTGAGAAATTCAGAACATTCACCACACATTCTGTTGTGATGAGAACTTGATAACATCAGGGGGCGCACACCATGAACAACCAAGAAGGAAGGGTTTTTTTTGTTTGTTTTTTTGTTTTTTATGGTTTACTGGTTTATGTTTTCATAGATTTGGCAACTTGAGTTTTTTGGGTTTTTTTTGGCCTCATCTTGAATTTGTTTCGATCTGAATTTCTCAACTTGACTTTTGTTATCTGAATTTCTGAACTTGATTTTTTAATCTGAATTTCTGAACTTGATTTTTTAATCTGAATTTCTCAACTTTATTTTTTAAATCTGAATTTCTCAACTAGAATTTTTTTCAGTCTAAATTTCTCAACTTGAATTTTGTTAGTTTGAATTAAAGATGCTGAAAAGTAATGTAATCAATCACATGTTAATGCTTTTTCAGTTTATTTATCAGGGACAATGCAAAAAAAAAAAAAAAATTTCATTCATTTCCACCTTCAATCCCTTTTTTCACCAAATATTTCTATTGCAACATTTTTTTTTCTTCAAGTTATTTCATTCATTGTGAAACATTCCAATTCAGAAACTTCTGGCACATCATTACGTCTATGGAGGGCCTGCCAACTGCTTTTCTCCGTGGAGATGTTATTGCTTTGTCTGAAATGTTTCACAGTTTGGTATTAAACCTTTCTAACTTCAAGAAGAACAAACCAGACCAAGTTACAGGTCAGATCTGTGGAGAGGCGACCCTGCTCACAGTCAGAATACACGTTTTTCTCGGTATTTCTGAGCTATAAACCCACCTGCAAATGAATAAATGTAAAGTAGAGCTTTTTAATGTCATACTGCGGAACATTTGAAGCAAAGCAATGACAGAGCGGGTTAATATGAACATTTTAAGACCAAAATGAGGAGCCTGACAGCAGCAGTTACGTGAATTGGAGCGAGAGTTGATGGAGTCGGAAGCGCACGATCCGCACTCCATTTATGTAAATCAGGCCATTTCAAAAACATGTCCAGGAACATAAAACATTTAAGAAGATGGACTCATTGCCAGCTCGACTAAAAGAAGCATCACGTGTATTTCAGTCAGAAGTGTAGCAGCTTTTGCACTTAATGTGACACCACGGAGATTGGATAACTGAATGATTTTAGTTAAATTTTAATGAGGCAACAAGAAGTAAAGGTTCTATATTACACAAAATTGACTCTTATGAGCGTTTAGACTTGTTAAAATGTTGTCTCCTCCTCAAAAAAACAGACCTGGAGTTGCGTTTTGTTTCATTTACGTGCTAGAGTAATGGTTTATTATCAGTCTGCGTACATCTACAATGCTCAAAAATGCTCCGTTCCACCTTATGATGTCATGAAGCATTTCAAAATAACTCTCAAAAGTCATCAGAGTCAAAATTAAGGCTCGCTGTGGTTTTCCAATGGAACAATTCTCACAAAAATACGCACAAACAAACACAAAGAGCATTCAAAGAGTCAATTTTCTGCGCAGCTGGTCTTGTTGCAGTCTCATATCGTGTCCTTGTCAGTGGAGTCTGTGGTGTAAAAGTTTCAATGACAGTCAGACATCTGCTCTCCTCCACAGATGTGCTGTTCTTTAAGCAATGTTTTATTCTCATCACAGCTCTGAATCCACACTTGGATCTACGTATCAGACAATCTGTGTACAACATGAAGCATCTGACATAACATCTGTAAGGAGGAGGTGAGGTGGGACAGTCTGACACGCTGCAAAAGGGACTGGAAGTGCATACGAGTCTGAATGAGCACACTGACCACGTTTATGTGATGCTTTTTGAGTCTGATTTCCAATTTTTTAACACGTTAAATTATGTAATTCTGCTCAACATCTGGAGGAGCACACAAACGTATTTGGGTCAGTGACATGACGTGTGTCCAATTGCAATTTCGCCATTTGAAAAGTCAAATTTCAATGACATGACACATGTCCAGTTGCAATTTCTTCAGTTAAAATGGTTTAAATTTCATAATAATTCCCCACATACCTGTAGAACCTCTGACCTCCATGGAAACAAATAATTTTTTTCTGAAATCCCGAGTTATTCTTCATGTTTTTTGTCCTTAAAGTGTCAAATGTTCATGTGGTGCGACCGTCCACCCTTAACTCATGACTTTTAAACTTCTTTAAAATGACTCTAAATCTAATCACATTTATTTTCTTTTTTTTTGTCATATTATCTCAAGTGTTTTTAGTCCCACATGAAATTTCATCTTCCTTGAATCAATATTTCCTCCATAATATTCAAACAAATATTGTCCGAGCGTGTCCATTTTTTTCAAATCTCATGTTTTCAAATCTCAATATCATGTTCATATGACTCATTTTAGGAAATAAAATGTCATTTTTTGAGGTCGTAGCCAATTCATGTTCATAAAAAAACACTAAAAATGCTTCATATAAATGTCAAATATAGACTTATGCACCTGACATTGTAAATATTTGAAAAAGTTTGAACCACATGAAACACTGGAATTAATTTTAAGAAGAATAAACGTTTGCATGATCGAGGAAAAAATTAATTAAATTAAATTAATTAATTAAATGAAATTAAATGAATGACTTTAAAATCAGAATAAACCACCCTCTTACCTCAGAATTAAGTTTAATTCCGAGTGATCATTTTCATTAGGGATTAAG
>JACN01121308.1:0-13009 GCA_000787155.1 Scartelaos histophorus | reverse complement strand
ATGTGCCTTTCCAAATCATGTCCAATCTACAGAATTTAGGTGGACTCCAATGAAGCTGCAGAAACATCTCAAGGATGATCAGCGGAAAAAGGATGCACCTGAGCTCAATTTTGAGCTTCATGGCAAAGGCTGTGAATACTTATGTAAATGCGATTTATTCGTTTTCTATTTTTAATAAATTCCCAAAATGCAAAAAAAAAAAAAACTTGTCTCACATTGTCATAATGGGGTATTGTGGGTAGAATTTTGAGGTAAGAGATTAATTTAATACAATTTGGAATGAGGCTGTAACATGACAAAATGTGGGGAAAAGGAAGCACTGTGAATACTTTCCGGATGTACATGAATCCACATCTCCACTTCAGACAGGGAAGAAAAGAAGGGACAGAGGAACGTTTACATTTTACTTAGGCCCCGTTCACACGTTCACAGGTATTCATGGGTATTTTTAAAAAACTGAGACATTTCCCTTCGTTTGTACCCATTGTTTACACTCAAATGGAGAATTCACCTCTGAAAAAGAATCTTTATAAAAACTCTGGCTAAAGTGAAGATTTTAGAAAAAGGATGGTTTCGCGTTTGCGTGTAAAGTGAGATAAACAAAGTTTTAGTTCAGCTGACGCGCCCAAAATGAGACCAATGTTTACCTTTTGCCATGATGATGATCATGTAATTATGCAGCATCAGAACATCATTTGCACCAGAACACTTTTCACGTGTTTACCACCAACGGCCCCGGTTTTGGGTCTGGCCTGATGAGATCATTTTGAAAATTAAGTTGTTTCCCGGAGGAGTTATGATGGTGTTCGATAGCATATTTATGTGGGTTGATGTAAACAAAAACTTTTTTGAAAACAATGCTGTGTGCACAATATTATTTTGGAAAACGGATGGAGGGAAATATTTGTTTCTCAGAATACCCGGCTACATGTAAACAGTGCCGTAGACGCCCTGGGACAGGTGTCTGTGCAGATGCCTGTGCGTCTGTCTGCAGAGGGCGGCTTTCTGTGAGGTGTGTGGTGTGAGCCATGTACACACCGACCTCAACAAATATGTAACACTGGCTCTGTATGTTATCTTTACTGCAATGTCAGCTCCTATTTGACACCGCATCTTTCTAAAGTGGTAGTCTGGAAACTATTTCTGTAATTAAGTGTTTTAGATGACTACTGTGATTTAAAATGTGTGAATAATAACAATGATCCGCTGGTGTTGCAGGTTTGAACTATCTAGTAAGCTTAAACACAATAAGTGATCTTTAATATTATTGGCTTACAGAAAGTTGCGATATCATCTGAAACCCAACTATAAACATTACTAATATCAACCATATGAATATTTTCTGAGGTAACTAATATGCTTGGAATTACTGGAGAGCATTGGTTACCTTGCTGTGTGCTGTTGTGCCACTGGTGAAAGTTGCGCCCGATGAGAATAAAGCTCCTTGAGGAGTTCAGGGAGGGAATGAGATCCTGCCCCACAGGCAGAGGAAAGAACAGCTCTCCAGAGGGTGGGCAGCTAAAACAGGAAATGCATACCACTGTGCTATCAGTAATTGTTTTTTACATTCTTGAATTTGATGTCATAAATTCAGATTGGTATACATTTCAATTATAAATCAATCCAATCAGAGAGCAAATTCTTCCACAGAATTCTGACTTTCTTACCAGCTCTGTACCTCATCCTCACTGCTATTGCATAGTCTGAGAGCCAACCTTGCAGCACCAGAAGGACTCAAACACAATGTCCCAGAGGAATTTTTGACATGGGCATTCTCACCTCGTCTTCTGGAAGGCCTTGACCACTGTGTCACTGGCCAGAGAGCTGACCAGACTCATGATCTCTGTGAGGAGTGAGGGCAGAAGGAAATGAGAGGCCAGCTCTGCCATACCCTGCTGGATGGATGGGCAACCTGTGCACATACACACACAACATCCATCATTACGTATGTATTGTATTTACTGTTGTATATTTAACCTGCATAATCCCACTGAGTTTATGACAATCTTTTCAAGGGGTATCCAGATCCTAAAGGGGAACACCATCTTTTCACCAGGGTTATTCATTTGTCTTTAAATGGTGGGTATTTCACTTGCCTGAGATCCTGAATACACACTTCTTTAATACTTTAAAAAAAAAGTCTGGTCACAAGTGAACCTCCAGTTTTGAAATGGCTGTGACTGACAGGTGGATTAGCCAATCAGGACATGCATGGAAGCACTAAACTCATTAAACTCACAAATTTATTTCACATGTGTCTGTTTGGCTGTGTCTTGGACAAGCTTGTATTTTGATGTTATTACATGGTAGAAAGCTTCAGAAAATCTATTTTAATCTTTAATCTTCTCTAGAATCATAAACCTAAATAGGACCCAGGCAGGGGCCAAAATGCAGAAGACAAGCTTATGTCAGTGTAATCAAAAGGTCCAGAGGTAACTGCCCTACCATATAGAAACACAGAGGTTTGCTGGTGTGGCTCTACTGAGGGCTTGTGTTATGTCCAGCCAGTTAATGCACACACCCCATCTCCAGACACATTAGCCATTAGCAACCCTCTGTAACATACTGCATAGTGTGCTACATATTTTAACAAACCAAGTTGGGTCATAAACGTCATCCAGGACTCGCAGGCATGCTGATAGGCAGGATGCAGCACTCCCACATTCCCCTCCTCAAGCTGGGCCAGATGTCTCCTGCACACAAGTACAGAGCGTTGTTGAAGAGAGCGGTCTATTTACAGACCTGGACCCAGGCCACAGACCTCCATCAAAAGGATCACCCAGTTGAAAGTTTTATACTAAAAACAGCCTCAAACACTTTTTCTAACAGTTACAGACTTGTGCTTAATCTAAACCAGAAACAAGGTCTATGGGAATTAAATATATTTCTTAAATGTCATCGAGATGAGTTTCATAATTTAAAATGAGCTTCGTGAAGGCTTATATTACAGTATTTTCTGATCAGAATTGTGTTTTGTTTCATTCTCACATGTTTAAAAGCACAAATTCTGCATATTTAGGTTGTGTTTCAAACTGAAAACACTCCTATTTTAAATTGTCATGATGTAATACAGGATGTGCTCCAATGTGCTAGAAAATTTCAGCCCTGGAATTGCCAATCTTTGCTGAACAAAAGGTAAAAATTAACTGTTAACTCCACTACACAAGGTGGAACAGAGAATTTTGGGGTTTGGAGATGGAAAGATTAATAACAATAAAAGGTTTCTCAAATGTGTGTGAATAAAACAGCTCTGGGTATACTTTTGAAGAGGCTCCATTCTGTGTGATTTAAAGTTCAGAAGTGTCAAACTTGCATAATACTGGACCTTCAATAGTCTGTGAACGAGGTAACACTTGATAGAAAGTGTAATGAAGTTGTTTATAATGTAAACTAAAGAAAAATGGTGGGGAACATGTAGATGGAGTTGGATCTTGGTGCAAGTCTGTGGGGGTCCTCTGGAGGTCTTCACCCAGACTCTCTAGTGCCCATATGTCAGAGTCAAGGCCCGCGGACCAGATTTGGCCCCCGAGAGGGGTTTCTATGGCCCCCCGGATTATATTGATTTATTATTAGAAACGGCCCGCTGGCCGCAGATGTTTTACACGCACCAATACTACATTTCCCACAATGTAACGGTGGCGCACCGAGCGGGAGGCAGCTTAATTTCATTATTCATCAGTGGTCATTAGCATTAGATTTTTGTACTTTATTTTATTATACAAGTGGGGACCACTTGTACAATAAAATAAAGTTTATCGCGGGAGTAAGGTTACAAAAATAACCTGCGGTAGGCGAACTCCACGAAGTAGTCAGCTTTATTTTTTCAAGTATTAGATATGTTTTAAGGCTGTAAAAACCCTCATCTCACACTTCTCAGGAATTAACATTTTCTCACATTTTTCTCTTGTTAAAACAGTCTCACAGTTCAAATTTTAGTAGTGATCTCGTGGGCAGAGTTGCGCAGGGCGCTGCCGTGCCCCACCCCCTGCATTGCACGTTCATACGCTTAAAAAAAAAATTAAAAATGTAAAAATTTGCACAAAAAAAATACACGAAAGGTGAAGCGCGATATAGCGACGGACAACTGTATTTCAATCCACTTATGTTCTAAAAATATTTCAGTTGAGTGACTGATAGAAAATTGCTGATATTATTTATTTCTTTGAAGTAAATTTAGGCCTCTTTTGCCATTTCCCTGAGAAAATATACTGATGGTGCCTTGAATAATACCACTTCATTCATTTAATGTGCATGTTCTGGGGATTTTTATATAAAGGAAGTTTGTCTTTTGTGCCTGTTGAAAATAAAAAAATTAATAAATAAAATAAAAAAGAGCCATAAAAAATAAAAAGAGCCATAAGAAAATATTGCTTTATTTATCTGATCCGATCATATAGTAATATATTTGTTAGGCTTTCAGTAGGTTCAGTTAGATTCACTATACTTTTTTATACAGTCTATGTTCACTAGACTATGTACGGCCATTTAAAATGTTTTCAATGAACATTCGATCAGTCCGGCCCACGGCTTGTAGCTAATTTTTTCATTTGGCCTCCTGTCCATTTGTCTTTGACACCCCTGTTCTAGTGATTTGAAAGGCCCTGGTGGTGAGATCAGGTAGTGAGAGTGTTTATGGGAGTACCTCTGTTGCTCCAGCTCCATCAGCCCACCCCTCTCCTGACCCCACTGCTGTTTGACCGTCTCCGTCTTGTGTCTGCGGCGTGTGGCTCTGCCCTCCTCTCCCCTTTCCTGGACGATGTCATCTGTGGTCTTTGGACTACCCAGCTCAGTGGAGTCGGGTTTACTCTGAAGCATTACAACACAGCATTATTTAGTCTGTGGTAGAGCTGTCAAAAGTATAGAAAGTGAGATAGGAATCAATAGTTAAACTAGTACAGAACCTAGATACTCACTGATACTAAAAAAGTTGCGAGTGAAAGGAACTTTGAATGCTTCAGAATATCAAGAGATTTTAGACAATTCCATGCTCCCAACTTTGTGTGAAGAGTTTGGAGATGGCCCCTTCCTCTTCTAACATGACCAGGGTTAGCACCAGTGTACAAAGCAATGCCCATAAAGACATGGATGGGAGAGTTTGGTGTGGATGAACCTGACTGGCCTACACAGAGTTCTGACCTCAACTCGATAAAAACCCTTTGGGATGAATTAGAGACCAGGCCTTCTCTCAACAGCAGTGTGTGACTTCACAAATGCGGTTCTTAAGATAAAGTAAAGATCACAAACTATTCTCTTTAGTAAAACAATTACCACAATTATATATAATTATTTGTGTAAAATCACATTTGTGCAGTCATATTTTTTAGCCTAATGTCACTCAGGAGTCTCTTAAAAAATACAAATCTGAGGCACAGAGGACAAACTGGGAATGACACAGACACACACATGAATCAGTGCAGAACTGATACTGCACTGTATATTGTTATAAACGGGTACAGATATCAAAGAACATCTGTAGATATTTTTATTTTATTTTAATATCACCTATCCCTAGAAAGAATCATGGTTTAGTCGTATATGAACAGTAGCTACACTGACCAGGATATCCCAGAAGCTGCGCCGGGTGCTCTTGCTTGTGGGGGTGGTGGACTCTGGAGACAGGGGAGTGGCACCTGAACCCTGGCTGAATACAATTGGGGCTGGACTTCCTTTGAAGAATCGTGATCCGCTGCGCTGCCTCTCCTTCACATCCAGCACTGAAGAAGCTGGATCTGACCACAATGCAAAATCATTAACAATGCAAACTTAGAGAAGGTCTGGTATAAATTTAAAACAGTTTAGAAATTCTAATACTTTATTATATGCTTGTGTCACATACAGCCATATAATCCATTTCCACTGTTCCTCAGAAGATATCTTCAATCTTCAATATGGGGCACACAGGCCCCATATTGAAGAATCTGTGTCGATATTAGAACTGATATATTTCCCATACCTTTTTAGGTATGGGCAATATATTATATTATGTAAAAATATATTATATTATATTACAAATAAATAAAAAAAATACAATCATTCTAAGTGAGAAGGAGGCCAATTGTCAAATATTTATTTGAAGTAGTAGAACCTATGAGCACTTCCCCCCGCAGGAGAGAGAGGGGGAAATAAAAACTCATGCTATTGTAACCTTTTATTAGAAGATGTTAGAAAGCCATTGGAGTACCTTTCACCTCTTCTCTGGTGGTTTTGGGCTGTTGGTAGGACACCTCCACAGAGAGCGGATTGGGTAGCATTTGGAGCTCCATCACTACGTCACACAGAGCATGTCGCAGTGCTCCTTGCAGTTTGTCACTCAGCTGCAAAGGGCTGATGTTTCCTTGTTCCCAGATGTTGAAGCGCACATACAGCTGTGGTTCTGTGAGGAAACATCTCAGTCAAATGCTAAGGGAGAGTGGAGAGATGGTTTGACTCTACTGGAAAGACACTTACCAGTGTCTTTTGCATTGGTTTCTCCTGAACTGTTGAAGCCAGAGGGCACCTTCAGCACCATGGTCAACTCGTCGTAATGTTCTGGGTCAAAGTTCAGAATGCTGCTCTCTGTTCTCTGCGGCTGAATAGGCACCGCGCCACCTTCTCCATTCACAAATGACAGGGTGATGCAGGCGATACCTGACAGACATGGAAGTCAGATATGGAAGTACAATCATCACAATAAGAGTAGCTGTAGTATGCTAACCGTAGCTTTACCTTTACCCCCTGTGCCCTGGCCTCCCGGTTTGTTGTACAGATAAATGTCTCCATCCGCCCCGTCACTGCTCATAGTACTGCAGTGCTGAAAGAGAACACATTGTAGAGTGCAAAGATTGAATCTCCATATGCATTAGAGACATATTGTATATTTATAAAACTACTTCTAGTTCTAATTGCTGACTGTTTTTAAAATACGAATTTGATAAGCTTGTGTTTTCAAAAGCAAAAAGTGTATGTACGTTTAAAGTGGGCACAAATGTCCTACACAAGCAGATAGCTTATATTATTTAGTTACAATTGTCACAGAAGGAGGTAGCAGGGTCAAGAACCTGTGTTATAGAGTCTGTTTCCTGTACATTTTAAAGAGGCACCCAAAATTTCTACATTTAAGAGCAGGCTTATAACAGGCTTGGTCTGTCCTTCTTGGTCATGGTGCAAATGGATGCTTGTCTGTTTTGTCTATGAGTTACCTTGAAGTGGTGGGCCGTGTTGTTGTCTGTGTACTTGGGTACATGCAAGAAGATGAGCAGGTTCTGGCGGAGGTAGTGAGCCACAGCTGCGAGCCAGGCATTACAGTACAGAGGCAGGCTGAAGACCATCACCTCTGACGGGGCAGAGTCCAAAGGCTGGATGAACTGCATACCAGCAAAGCATCACATAAATTATACACAGGGAATACATCTGTAGATGATATGAAGAGCTGAAGGTGGGTTTACCAAAAAGCATACTATGAGCTAAGGCTGCGCAAACGTTTTTCATGAAGGGTCACAAATGGAAATACACAGTATTTGTGGTTTTCAGAGACAGTTTACCCTGTTATTACATTAAAAATTATCATCAGGTGCAACATCCATGAATTATTTACTACATCACAGAAATCACTACAATACGAAAGAAATCTGGATTTAAACAATATCCATTTTAGTTGAGCTTAGCTTTGTCTTGGTCAAAATGCGCAAAGCACTTGTATTTACAGGTCATTTGCATTCTAAACAACTAATCAGTTGATCAAAAGAATAATTGCTAGATTAATCAGTTACCAAAATAATCAGCCCTGATCAAAGACTGACTGGCAATAGGTGACAAATACATTCCCAGGGTCTCTTTCTGGTGAGACATGCCCGAAACACCTCGTGAGGGAGGTGCCCAGGAGGCATCCGGACCAGATGCCGGAACCCCTTCAACTGACTCCTCTCGATGTGGAGGACAACGGCTCTACTTCGAGCTACTCTACTCCTCCTGTGTGACTGAGCTCATCACCCTATCTCTAAGGAAGCGCCCAGTCACCCTGCGAAGGAAATTCATTTCGACCGCTTCTATCCGGTCATTACCCAGAGCTCATGACCATAGGTGAGAGTAGGTAGAGTGACCACAAGGGTCCGATACAGCGACCGCATCACTGCCAACGCTGCACCAATCCGCCTGTCACTCTCATGCTCCGTCCTTCCCTCATTCGTGAACAAGACCCCGAGATACTTGAACTCCTCCACTTGAGGCATATTATTCAATATTTCTTGATGAGGATATGATGGTAGAGGACCAATGACTGCAAAAGTTCAATTTGGTCCCCTGCTCCTGTACCCAACAAAGCACATACTGTATCCACATTTTGTTGCTTTTTTGGTATTTAAGGTTAAAGTACACTTTATCATCCCTGTAGCGAAATTATTCATTCTTCAATGCCACTGGGGCACTACAACATGATGCTCAGCAATGTTCCCTCTAATGTTTCATGCATTTGAGCAAGCACACAAACTTCATGAGATTACTTGGACCCCCATGACAAACACCTGACACGCACGCTGTGGCCACACCAGTATCACACCTGAGATCATTGCAAGCTACAGAGCTTATTAATCAAATTAATGCAATTATTTCCATTATATTACTGTTAATATATCAGATTTTTTTGCCTACTTAGAATGACAAAGACAAAAATCTTGTTCCTGAGCTTTGTTGTATGTCCCGTCAGTGAAACACTGAACATTACAATATTTTGAAAAAATAACTTCATAAATAAAATGTAGTTATAGTTTAAAAAAATATAAAATCACATAGTGAGTTTTTTTCAGCTTGGTAAAGCTGCAGATTGTTGAACCTGTAGGCCACTATAAGATGGGTTATCTTTCCCAAAATAATGATCTCCAAACTAAGTATAAATTATTATCACTTTATATCTTGCTTTTTAATCATTAGCCTTAGAAATCGGGGACCAGGGGGAGGGACAGCTATTCCGCTACCACCAAGCGCTTGGTGCCTTACGTGCTGTGTGTAAAGGGGTCCTACGGTACAGTCTGTGGTGTAACGCTCTGGGGACAGGCTTCACACTTTGAGAAAGTCACATCTTTTTGGCTCACAAAAAGAAACTAAGAAACTAAGCAAACAGGCGCCATTACAGCTCTACCTGTCTACTCCTCACATTCTTCCCTTCATCC
This sequence comes from Scartelaos histophorus, assembly GCA_000787155.1. Taxonomy (NCBI): domain Eukaryota; kingdom Metazoa; phylum Chordata; class Actinopteri; order Gobiiformes; family Gobiidae; genus Scartelaos; species Scartelaos histophorus. Next base: position 3,866 of record JACN01121308.1, on the reverse strand, counting down.
AGTGTGTGTGGGCGGCGCTCCCGTTGGCCCATGTGGACCTGCCGCTCTGAGGAAGCTCTGGCCCATGGCAATGTAAACTACAACAGTCAGACTGAAGGAAGTGAGCAAAATGAAATTGAAATCAAGTCGAAATAAAACCCAAATCAGAATCAGAGTGGTCGTTCTGTGCGTCAAATCACCTTGGAGGGAACACTGGTGCCCGGAAACCCATCTCCATGATCTTGCGCAGCTTGATCAGGACTACCTTAGCTGGAGGATTTGACTTACGATGCATGTTTTGGGTTTGGAAAAGGAATGAAAGGAATTATTTGTATCCCACTAACGGACACAGTTGTATGGGATGTCTGTGATTGTAGATTTCTGTGTATGGTGTATGTCTCTAGAGTGGATAGTATCTTCACCTCCACATCGGCAGGGGTCAGTTTGCAGTTGCGGACTAGCATTACTGTGATGATGTCCAGGGTGGTCTCGTCCAGGCGCTTCTGCAGCACTTTGACAAGTTCATCAGTGATCTCAGGGCCTAAACACAGAGAGCAGAGCTAAGTCCTTTGACCAAAGAGCTGTGGTCTGTCCTGTCGTTCAAAGATATAATATGCACCAAATAAACTTTTAAAGAAGGGGTATTACACTTCTACAGTGTATCAATTTCTACAACATAACACATTTAGAAGATTATATTACTTTATATCATTTTGAAAATGCTATAAATATTGCCCGTTTAGCTGTGTCATGGATTAAATTACAGCCTTCTCCCATGCAGGTTGTAAGCCAATAAACCATCACCAGATTAATTTTGCCATCAGATTGTGTTCACAACGAGCAATGGCTCTATTGGCACAACATTTAGTGGATTAAGGACTTCAATTTTTTAGATTCCGTTGTTCATTCCAGTTACTGTGCTTCAAACTGAGGTGCAGGTTGTACATTTGGAGGTAGTCATATTTCAAACCGTGCAAAAAAGTCTTGTGTGATTTCACACTGGTGACAATGCTATTCAAACACCATATACACAGCTGCACTTTGGTTCCACTTTAAAACCTTGTATGGCTCAGGCTTAGACTCACCTGCATTCTCCACTCCATGCACCAGCAGCAGGATGTGTTTGTCCACCTGCCCCACCGGCCGGGAGGTCTCCAGGCAGGAATGGGAGGCCTGAACAAGGGCAGTACTATTACTATTGAAACTCATGAGGGTTGTACAGTTAGAAGTGCATTTTTTGGTAGAAGCCTTAATCCAGCAACTCCAGAATACATTGGGTGACTAAGGAAATGTGTGAGAAATTTTGGCTTCTATCCAGAGTAGACACATGAACAAATACTGGATCATCAAAAAAGTGCTTTAGCAGAACTGTTCAATTGTATGGATTGAGTGTAATCAGTAATAGAGAGGCAAAACACTGGTGTTTGATTCCACTGATATTCGTGTTGCATCACTGTATATGTCCAAACAGGATATTTACTGGTCATAGTCAGCCCAGAAAGTTCAAATTATACAAAAGTTTAATTTCTTGAGGGATAAATATTAGCTACATAACATCAGTTTTGTCTTATTTTATTCTTGTTTAAAAGGAAATAAAGGCTGTTTTCAGTCTATGTGCTAGTATTGGTTGATATCACGTATTGGCAGGTGCTTGAAGCTATAATTGAAATCTGTGTCAGAACTGACAAAACTAATTAATGGGTTGATGGTAATTTACCATGAGGTCGTCTGAAAAGGAGGGCTCCTGGCTTCGAGCGAGGGCCACAGAGCGCTGTGAGGGCAGCTGGTTTTCCAACGAAGTCTCACACAGCCTGCGCAAAAACAATAGACAGACATAGACATAGACGTAAACTTTATTTATCCCCAATGGGAAATTCATGTTCCAGGTTTGCTCTGTATTGTTCAAAAATATTAAAAATAAAAATAGAATAAAATAAAATTGTAGAACTAAATCTACGCAGAAAAGTCAATGTATTTGTCCTTGTCCTTAATTGATAAATTGTAAAGCTGGATAGCTCTAGGGACAAAAGATTTTCCCAATCTGTCAGTTCTGCAATTAACTGCCCTCAGCCTCCAACTGAACAGACTCTTCTGATTGAAAAAAATGTTGGAGAGTGGATGTTCCTCATTGTCCAGGATGGCAAGCAGTTTGTTGAGAGATCTGACCGGGAACCGGAGTACCCGGAGGAAACATGCAAACTCCACACAGAAAGGCCCGGGTGACCCGGGGATCGAACCCGTAACCTTGAGTGTTGCCACTCAGCCACCGTGCCTCCAGGTATTTACTGTATGTTTTAATTATAGGATAATGTTCAAAGTTCACATTTTAAACACATCTAAAAGAATTGCCAAAAAGACCAAAAACAGTTGATTTTGTTGTTTGTGGAGAAAATTATGGAATGCTGCATGAAAAACAGCAGCTTTTAGGATTTGCTAATTGCGTGCATCAAAACTGCAATTTTGATTTGATTGCAATGAAGTTTGCAGCTCTTCTCCAGAGCACATGGCCTAAACCCTTTTCTGTCGGTTCAGAAGGCGCAGAGGAGACTTGACCAGGAGAGGCTCTGACCTGAGGTAGAATACTGATTTGGTGGTGCGTTCCTGGTAGACAAACATGTTCTTCCGATTTACCACACAGAAAGAGCCCAGCACTGAGCGTAGCGCCTGGATGGCTGCAAGGGGAGAGCAAAAAAAAAAACAGGTGAAGAACTTAGTCATGAGAACTGATTTTGATCCAATTTAGCTTAGAAAAGGGAGATTATTTAATTACAAAGATAGGAACATTTAGTTGTTAGATAAAGGAGGCAACTGAAACTCCTCTGTTTCTACTTGGTAAATATGAATATGTGCATATATTAGTATGGAAGTTTCAGTTTTCAATATTTTCAATTTCACTACTAAAAAGCAGGCTTGATACACAGTATATTGATTTTTAGTTCTCGGTGTGTGACTCTGTCCATGGGGGTAGTGCTCTGCTCCCCACTCTGAGTGTAATTTTCACGTATCCTTTATTGATTATGTCTCTACTAGGTTTTTTGACATCCACTAATAATGCTTCAGTGAATTGCTGCTGGTTCAGTTCATGTACAAGTGCCCTCTTTTCCAGCTCATGTTGTTACTGGTATAAGCTCTGCAAATACTTGGTTATTACAGCACTACCCTCTGTCGATCAGTAAGGAGAAAATTGAACAAATGTAACCATGGTTCTATGAATCCTGAATTACCCTCAGAAAAGCTCTGTCACTCCGAAAACTATTCCATATACTATCAAATTATTCGATACTAGTGTTATGATTCAATACATTGTTTGGTCGATGCACACGTGTTACTTCATGCGACAGTTATTGAAGTGTCCTCAGATGCAGCAAGAAAACAGCTCCATAGGGACTTACAGCTGAAATATTCCGGTTAGCTCAATGGTTAAGTCACTCGACTTACCCACAGGGGACCCGGGTTCGAATCCCCCTGAGCGGGGTTACATGAACAGGATGTGGGGAGAATGGTTGTTACTATACCCACAGTCCAAGCTTACGGCGAAACAACTAGTAGCTCAGTGTTCCAACATCCACAAACGGCAACTGCTTTCACAACTAGAGTTTGACGAGGTACAACACAAACAATGCTACGGCAAGGGGGAGCCAGGACGCCAGATCAGAGATAGAAATCACGCTGAGCGAGGCAGCAGGCAGCAACTGACCTGAAATATAAGATCATGGCCCCGACGCCAACTGCATAGACTAAGTGAAGTACCTAAGTGAAGTACCATCGGAAAGTCTCCTAGGTGTGAATGCAGCACTGAGGGCGATCCCGACCACAACCATCACTGAAACCAATGAGCTGATATACGCTTCAGCATATACGCTGGGCTATAAGAGCAACCATGGGAG
>KN491157.1:0-15803 GCA_000787155.1 Scartelaos histophorus | reverse complement strand
TTCAAATGACATTTTTTTTTTTTTTTTGCCCCTCAAGGCTTCCGTAGCTCTTGTTGCTCTTATTTTATTTTACTGGGGTTTTTTTGTTTTAAGACTAATATCATTAAATCTGAGTGATTATTTTATCATTATTTTATTATTGTTAGGGTTAGGATTTGGTTTTTACGATGTATTTGTGCAGCACTGGAAACGGTAATGAAATATGCTATAGAAGTAAAGTGGATTGAATGAATCTTTAATCGCTTATTTTAAAGATACCAAAATATTGCAGATTAAATGCTGTTTTCACCAACACTGGTACAAGCCCACTGCTCTGCTTTTTTTTTATAATCGGCGATGAACCTAGGATTCAGCAACATTGTGAAGTTAAAAAACATCTTCTGCTCTCAAGTGTAACGCACAACTACTCATAGGAAGAGCCCACAGCTGCACAGCTTCTGTTACGATGATGTTTATGGCGGCGTCAGCTTCCATCGGGACCAGAGTTTTCTAATCACACTTGCTTTAAATGAATGTTGTGAGTTAAAATGTCCAAATTATAACACAATTATACATGGATGTCATAGATTTTTACTAAAGAGCAGACACGAGCTCAATATATCTACTTTAAGTTACAGACCGACTTTTTCTGGGATACAGTTCTGAAGACGTGGGACTGCAGATGGCACTGTCGTCCTATTGCTTTAAGTAGGAAGACGGAGCCAAAATCTGTTTAAATCAACAACATCACGACGACACTGAAGAGGAAGGAGCAGAATGCAGCTCCAACTGTGAAGAGTTCTGTACATAAGAATCTGAAGTATAATCAGAACTGAAGACCTAATGAACCTGAATGGACCAAGATCTTCAGTCACGTTTTGGATTTGGGACCTTGAAATGTTTGTTAGAAATGAGAAATTATACAAACCGCGTTGGAGTTCATTTTACGAGTTGATAATAAAGCACAGTGTTTGACCTTCAGAGTTGTCGGTAAAATTCATTATTGTTAGGATCAGTTTGAAGTATACGCTGTGACCTGTCCTCGGGCAAGGAGGCAGCGCACTACTGCAAACCTGATGTAAAACACACTCCCACTGTCACACTGCTCTATGATATTCATGCGAGTGCACTCATTCACAAAATACCACTGCGCTCTGACATCGGGGTGGAAGGGTCACGGTGGTATCTTGCTCAAAGACACAACAACACCATGCCACCAGCTGTTAACTCTAACCCTTTTATCTGTGTGAACACCTTTCCAATCACATTATGCACAAATACTCGCTCTTACTGCCAAATGTACCGCCAAAGGACTAAAACTGTTTTACTGAGATGTGAGAAATAAACTGCCGCTGTACTTGATTTTTACTGTACTAAAACAAAAAATATACTTCACATATACTTGTCATATACTTTTTACACAGTTTGCAGTGATCCAAAGTTCTTCCTCACTGGTCTTCTGCATTCTGAGCATCCTAATTATTAACGATGAGTTTTCACAACTTTTAGAGGCCTAAGCTTAGTTTTGTCATAATGGTAAAAACAACTAGCATGCTAATATGCACTGTTCTATCGGACAAAATGCTTTATAATTATATGGAGATAACACACAGTAGATTTATTTTAACCTCAGGAGCTGTTTATACAACATACATGTACTGGGGCAAGACACATTTTGCTCAAATACATGGATGAAAATCAGGTACAGGACTTTAAAAATGATATTATATGAAGCACAATTGTTCAGTCCTGGATCAGCCCTGGTCCAGACCTGGTTTAGTCTTGATTCAGCCGGGTTCAGTCCATGGGACGTACAGTTTTCTGAGATGCTTTGTCAGGCATGTTCCATAGTGTGGAGTCAATTCCAAGCATTGCAGACGGTAAATTTAACAACCACTAGCATGACATGGCACACTTCCTGATTATCGGATAATACACAGTGGGCATGCAGCACTTCAAGAGTTGCTTTTACAGTGTACTGGGCTTTTTATGAAGCTTGTGAGATGACTGCTGCTTTGACATTGGCCTATATGAAAAATCTATTTAAAATGGAAACTCAAGACAAAAAATACAGAAACACCCGCTCAGCCTGGTATTTGAACGAATGACCTTCTCGTTCTGAGGAGACAATGTTCAGTCTTCATGTACAGCACAGGCTGGCTCAGCAGACGGCTCTACAGGGGACATACAAATGTGTATCACATTCTGAAGACTGGCGAGAAAAGGCGGGCAGGGTTTGTGAAATATTTCCCGTGGAAAGAATGGCTCTGATTTGACGGCACGTGTGTGTGAGTGCAAGAACTCCATCTCATGGTCTGATTGCCTGAGCTCTCTGCATAAAGGAGCGGCGCTTTCATTAAAGCTCTGATAATTCACACAGATATTCTTTAGAAATCAGTGCCTATTCAGCAGGCAGAGACATACGAGAGGGAGGGGGAGATGGGACTGTGCTGAGGAGCACTGGGAACATTCAGGACCTCCCAGATGTTACTACACAAACGGTAGGTGGTCCAGGTGAGGGAGGAGAACAAGGAAACAATGGACATTTGAACAAATTGATAATAATGCCACAAGTTGGACAAAAGCATTTCAATCTCTTGTGACATCAACACCAATGGTGTGATTCCAGCACATGTGACCGTCTGTGCTGCACTTTGACACTCTGAGCACTGTGAGGGCCTCATGTACGACAGGTGCTGCTCAGGCCTGTGTGTATGTGACACAAAAGTCCTGCAAATGCACATGGCAGTGTTTCTGTGTCAAAGCCTCATCTCGTCTGATCTCAGAAGCAGAGCAGGGCTGGGCCTGGTCAGTACTAGGATGGGAGACCACCAAGTACTGACCAGGCCCAGATCACCAGCTGTCGCAGTGAGGTACCAGTGACTCTACTGTTGTGTCCTTAGGCAAGGCACTTCACCCACATTGCTGTGGCAACAATAGTAGCTTATGAATTCTGAATGAATATTTCACTGTAAAATGTCTTAAAAATCATTGTACATATCTGAAAAATTTGAATTATAGCTCCATGATGGGAAATCAGCTCAGAACTGCAGTCACTGGCTACTGAGTCAATAAAGTTGGGTGCCCTGGCTTTACAACAAGGAGTATTAAAGGTGTTGGTCATCACGCACCTGCCAGCTAAGGAAATACTACCACTCCACTGGGTCTATACACTTTTGTACAGAACCTAATATAATGAAATACCTTAAAATGTTCCCAACTCGTCATCAGCATTCAGGCTTCAAGCTTTATGTAAAATAACTATATTTCAAGTTACTATTTTTCTTTTGTTGTTTCCTGCTTACAGATGTGTGGTCCAACACATTTCAACATTCAAAGGCAAAAACATATAAGAAAATGTGTGTTTGTGCTGTCTCCTTCCATCAGACGTGAGTGCAGATGGAGAAAACACACTGAACAAATGGATTAATGAGCATGTCGTGATGATGGAGGAGAAGAGATGGAGAGATGTTGGTAACTCTGATTATACACATGCACAAGATGTCTGTGGAACTGCGGCGCGTGGTGTCTAAGAGGCTTTCTGCTCTTGCTCTTTGGACTCTGCGATTGGATGAAATTGCAGTTGTGTTTTAAGATGTTTTCCTCAGTCCGATTACAGTCTTTATTTACGGAGCGGAGTGCTGAAGATAACAGAGCGCTCGCACAGAATTTTGGGGCATTTTCAAACTCAAGACGTGGGACTATAGGAGCCATCTTTGTTTTTGTGGAAGAAAAAACATTTTGGATTTCAAGACACAATTTACTTAGAAAATATGAGCTAGCTACAATCTTTATATTTTAAAGAAGATGTACTGTTAAGGTTAAGGTACACTTTGTTTTCCTCATAGAGAAAGTTGTCCTTTGCATTTGACCCATCCATTGATCCCTCCAGATCCTGAGCTAGTCTTGGTCAGGACTACATTACATGGAGGATTTGACCTATTGTGCATGTTTTACTCTTTTACTCACTTGTTCATGAGTGAGGGGAGGATGGAGCGTGAGATTGACAGCGCCATATCGGACCGTTGTGGTGAAGAGGGAGCTGAGCCCAAAGACAAAGCTCTCAATTTACTGGTCAGTCTACGTTCCTCCTCTCACCTATGGTTATGAGCTCTGGGTAGTGACCAAAAGGACGAGATGGTGGATAGAAGTGGAGAAAATGAGCTTCCTCTGCAGGGTGGCTGGACGCTCCCTTCAAGACAGGGTGAGGAGCTCAGTCACACGGGAGGAGCTCGGAGTAGAGCCCTGGCTGGCCTGGGAGGAGCTGGAAGAAGTCTGGGAGTCCCTGCTGCCCCCGCGGCCAGGCTCCGGATAAGCAGAAGAAAATGGATGGATGTTTTAGGTTGTTGGGAGAAACCAGAAAGGAAGAGTAAACCCACCCAGACACAGGGAGAACATACAATATCAGCACAGAAATACTGTAATGACCTGGGAATAGAACCTTCCTGCTGTGAAGTGACTATGGATACTTGTGTGTGTAACCTAGTTCTAATCTATATTATGACATTCATTGTTATTTCAAATCTTCTGTCATCAGAATGTTGAAAGTTCTGAAATGCAGACAAAATGAAGCTAACATCATATATTTACAATGATTAACTGATGAGCTGATCTAAATGCTGATGGTTTTATGACAAAAAAATGTTTACTTTGCTTCTCTGTTAAGAAGGATGGAAAAAAATACAGTTTTTTAACCCTAAAATACTATTTACAAAAAGTATAATTTATGATTTAGGTGGCACGGTGGCTGAGTGGCAACACTCATGCCTCACAGCAAGAAGGTTGCGGGTTCGATCCCCGGGTCGCCTGGGCCTTTCTGTGTGGAGTTTGCATGTTTCCTCCCCGTGTCTGGATGGGTTTCCTCCGGGTACTCCGGTTTCCCCAATCACCCAAAAACATGCAACACCCTATGAACAGTGTACAACATGGGACCGGCGGGGAGTCCCTCCCTCCTGTGGGCTCACCACCTGCAGAAGGGTTCATAGGGTCTGGGTCTGGTGCATAGTGTAATGGGCAGTGCTGCCCCTGCGACCCAGCTGGATTAAGCGGGAGAATATGGATGGATGGGTAATTCATGATGAAATGTGTAATATATCTGTAGATGAAGTGAAAAACTGCTGTGGGCTCAACAAATTATATCTCAAAATGTGGATTTTGCCTTTGTTAAAATGCTTAGTGTGGATCATAAACTCTTGTCAAATAAACAAAGAATGCAAAACACAATTGTAAGTGTTTTTAAAAACTGGGCTCTGAATCATTCACATGGATCTGGGACGTTTGACTTTTCCAAATTGTCCTTGATTTTTCATAATTTGTGATATACTGAAATTAATCTTAGTCACATTATGTTCCACTTCACTTTTGCCTCCAGCTGCCTCCAGAATGTTTTTATTTACGGTTTTTCAAAGGGTCTATAGTTTGGACATTTTAAATTATAATCTTGATCTAAAATAACTCAACCCATGGGAGTCTCTTTACAACAAAATACAGCTTTTCCGGACTACGCTGCACAACACTGCTGAATCCCGTGTGTATCACTAATAAAGAAAATCAAATGGGAGAATAAAGTGTGTATGTCACAGTGGGCGTGTGCTGGTGGCAGTGGAAACAGAGGTAGATCAGAGCAGAGAATACAGAATCTTACAGCATCGTGAATACAGGAGAATAAACCCTTTGAAAAACTGTAAATAAAAACATTCTAAATTCTGGAATGGAGGCAGCTGGAGGCAAAAGTGAAGAACATAATGTGACTTTCATAGAAAAACTAGGATTAATTTCAGAATATTGTAAAAAATCAAGAACAATTTGGAAAAGTCAAACCTCTCAGATCCATGTAAATGAATCAGATCCAGTTTAAAAACACTTACTTGTGTTTTATATTATTTATTTACTGACAAGAGTTTATGATCGACACTAAGCATCTTTACAAAGGTAAAACCCACATGTTGAGGTTTTACTAGACAAATCCTCACAGAAATGTTGAGCTCACAACAGTTTTTCACTTCATCTACAGAAATATTACACATTTCATCATAAATTATACTTTGTGAAGCCCAAATACTATTTTAAGGTTAGAAAACTGTATTTGTTTCCATCCTTCTTAAAAGAGAAGTAAAGTAAATAAGATTTGTACATCAAACATTCAAATTTGTTCCTGATTTTTTGTTCTAATGTCATAAAACCATTAGCATTTAGATCTGCTTGTCAGTTAATCATTGTAAATATGTGATGGTGGCTTCATTTCGCTGCCATTCCAGGATATTGAACTTTCTGATGACAGAAGAATTGAAAAGGTCTATAAAGTTTCCTCAGATATGCATGAATCACTCTGAATGCAACATCAGTGGGTCAATGAGGACGGAAAATGACATGAAGGTTAAATGTTCTCCAATCATTGATCGGCTGCTCAAGGCAGAAATAACATGATGGACAAAAAGGGCCAATCACATGTATTGATCCCCCACAGGTGATTGATGGGCAAACAGAGGCACATTATTGACTTAATTAGCAGGAAAATTCCATTGATGCTGTAACTTTATTTTGGCCAAACCTGATATTATTAAACACCTATATTATTTTTCAAATCATTGAAATGATGGTTTTCAGATTCTAGAATATGATTTGGCCAACAGACAGATTTCCCTGTTAATTGCATCGTATTTTGTCCTAAAATAGCCTTACAGCTTTAATGTAATATTTTCTATTGGTGATTAGACCCACAAACAACAACAACAAGCTAAACTCTATCTTTTTAATACAGATAGAGTTAAAATTCTATCTGTATTAAAAATGACTGGCCTTGTTTTGTATTATGTTATTGCTGTGTCATCTACAACTAGGACTGTGCATAGCCGTGAGTCTGACGGTATAATACATATCACTATCTGCATGTCACCATTCGATATATCACAATTTATCTCAATACTAAAACAATGGATGATATATTTATCAAGAATTACTTCTACTAATACAGCAAACTAAACCAGCATGAGAACAAAATTGTATGAAATATGATTTATTCATTTTTTTTAAATCACTGAATGTAATTAATACATTTTTGATTTTTTCTTACACCTCTATCTGAAACCAGCAGTAGTTTGCATTTGTATCACCTGTGATGATCAAAAATGTATTATCTGTGACAGAACTCTACAGTCTTGATCACAGCAGCTCTAGTTAAATGCTCTAAAAAGTACATTTTGTGTACTAGATCGAGTGAATCATAGAAGGTGCTAGTTCTTTGTTAAGTTGACGTTTATGGCCATGCCAGCTCCTGCTGGACACCGCAGTTTTCTAACACACAACTTTTATTAAGTTGTTTTAGATCAATATCGGCCTTTATGTTCAGATTCTAACATAATGATTCACAGATGTCAAAGATTATAATGACACAAGCACAATGTTTCTGCTCTTCTATTAAATCCAGAGTTCAGTTGCTGCAGTTCAAATGTTTTCATAATAGTGCCTTACACTTACCCCTTAAAGAACTCCTCTGGAGTCATTATTCACTCCACTCTCGGTAAAGACACTGGGAGGGCATCTGACACACAGGGATATTTCAGAACATGTTTGAAGGGGTCTAAACTACAGGGACAGCAGATTTTCCACAGAACAACACCCCACGGAGATCGCTAATTGAATTCTCTGCAAGGAACATTATATTACCTAATTGCAGCATTTGTAATTTTCTAATTGCGACCATTCAAATTATGATTTTGTTTTGATTGCTGTTAATCTAGCATCTCCGGTCAAATTGGTGTAAACGCGCCGAGAGCAGACTTGAAATCACGGTCCCTTTGTTCGGATGCGTGCTCCCTCGGCTGATTGCCGTGCTCCATGCGGCGGTCCTTCAGCCGTCGCCATGACAACAGGCGGCGTTGTGATCCGGCGCGGAGGGTCACACCTGACGACGGCACCACACAGGCACCAGCTTGTCTCAGCACCGCACGGGCACACAAAACACCGCAACACCTATTGCATGCACACCTGTGTTCTGGATCACCATGTACTGAATGAACAGAAGAGCTGCTACTGCTCTAATTCATCTATTCTTAGAGGTTTTAAGTCATCATAGAATGTTCTCTCTTCAAATAAATACTTGAGAAACCCTTTATTATTAATCTGTCTTAATTTCCAAAGCTCAAAATACTCTGTTCCACCTTGCAATTTTCAAGTTAGCATTTACCTTTTAACCCAACTAAGCTGAAACCATCCAAATGATTCTAGAAAAGGTGCATGGAGTTTAAAAACACAGTGGAGCAACAGGTAGAACTCAGTGTTACTTCTACTTTACTTTACAAACTTCCTCTTGACTGATGCAAATGTAAAGTGCTACAAGGTACGCTTTATTATCCCCGTGAAGACAGTGCTCCTCTGTGTTCGAGCCATCGTTCAGTGTCTCTGATGAAGCCTGTCAGGAGCCGAGGGGCAGGGACCTCTCCCAGACCTCAGCTGCAGGATTTTACCTCGTGTGCACGTTTTGGGTTGTGTGACCTTTTAGTTTCTCATGAGAACCAACAAAACATGTCCTCTGCGGCAAATCCAGACAAAGAAAACATGATTATGGATATGATTGTTTCCTTCGACGTCAGAAAAATCTATTCTCCCTGTGCACATGTGTGGAACTGTTCTATGCATATATTAGACATGGCACAGCCACAGGAAGCAGCATCACTCCTCTGCACATACACATATTCAGAACGCACACTCACAAGACGTATGCCTCAAACAGAAGCAGGGCCAATGTCAATTTGAGCGGAGGGCTGTGGAGAGAGAGGCTCTGCTCTGTGTGAGGCAGGGCCCGCTGGGCTCTGGCTCATTTACCTCCAAACAACAGAGAGGACAGACAGGACCCGGCGCCTGAGGGGGCGCTAGTGAGCCAGAAGCACGGCTTTGCATACGTTTCTTTTGCTCATTGAGGATCACAGACATGGATATTATAAAATCTGGTTAAGGCAGTCATGTGCAAACTGTGGCCCAGGGGCCAAATCAGGGGCCCTCAGAACAATTTTTGTAGGCAGAACTTTTCATTGCAGATTTAAGTAAAAATAATAGGGGTGTGATGATGTCCAAGTCTCACGATACGATATTGTCCTGGTATGAACCTCACGGTACGATATTTACTGCGATATCATGGGAAAGTTCATGATATGTTGGAAGGCTTGTGATATTACAATATTCCACATAATAAAGTGTGACATTCTAAAATACTTTGAGCCTTATTTTGCACATTTCTTGTCATATTCAGATCAGTGACATTTTGAACAGCTTGAAAAGTCTTTGAAGTTAAAGTGCAAAATTCAAGTAACATCTAAACATTAGGGATGGAAAGATATCCAAATCTCACAGTACAATATTTTCTGCATATGTGTCTCCTTGTACAATATTTATTCTGATATTTTGTGGACATTTACAAAATTGTGAACATGCTACTGTTTCCTTTTAAAATTCCATGATAAGCTTTTGTTTTTGTTATAATACAAAAATAAGATTTAAAAGTGCTGAATAACAATTATTTCTTAACATAGTCTGTACTTTAATATCAACGCATCATGATCTATGAAGTTCACTGAATTTAAGCAAAGAGACTTGGGATTGGGTATATTGTGATGGCCATATTATTGTGAGACTTTTGATGAGAAAATCCTATTTCAGTTGTTGTTACACCTCTTGTGTACATTGTGCACTTTGTGCAGACCTGAAATAAATGTTCCAGCCTTATTAAGACTATATCAAAGCTCTGTCAGATGCTCTGTGGCTCCACTTCCAGTTAGTTTGAATACACTGGGTGGAGCACATTTGTCCTTTTGCACTATGTTCTTACTTTTACTATTTTTCTTTTTTACATATTTTAATAGAATTGTGCACAGCTCCACTCCCTGTATGTGACCCCCTTTCACCAGGAACATGAAGGACTCAGTGTTTGCTGTTGTATAATGTGTTTGACCAGAGATATGGCAACGGCCACCAAGGTCTGCCTCTGTCTGCATCTGATAAGGAAGAGAGGAAAATGTAAAAGAGGAGGGATAGAAAGAGAGAGCAAGAGAAGAGAGAGAAGCACAAAGCAAGAGAGACAGGGGAGAGCTGTGCCCCTCATCGACATGTGCCACAGGCTGCTGGGTCAAGGCTCACACACCAGCATTTAGATACAAGAATAATTATAACTCTAGTTTGCACTACACTTATACCTTGTACCTACCTCATTAAGAAGATCTGTTGTGGTTGTGCGTGCTCTGTAGTTAGAATCTATGACACCCGTGAATCATTATGTTATAATCAGCACCTGTTAAATCTCAATATTCATCTAAAACTTAATAATAGAAACGAGTGCACTAACTTTGAAACGTCATCACAACAAAGCGCCGTTTGCTGCCGACCTCTCTCCCTCAAATGGATAACTGCACATCACACTAACAAGCCGCTGACCTTTTTTCTTTTCATTTATACCAAGCAAAACTGCAGAATCCTACCTATGTCACAAAGTGTATTATCGTGTAACCCACATTTCTGAATTATACATACTGTGCTGAATAACTCAAATGCCTATTACCATTGTAAATATAGAATTCTGATACCTAACATTTCGCACTAATAAATGAATAATGGTTTATGTTTTATAGGCATCTAACTGTTTCCCATCTAAGACTCGCCATGGCTCTTATTTTTATTCAATTTCTTGCGATTCTTAAAATGGGTATCTCTCTGGCATTTTTGTTTTGTAAAATAGGAAAAAAAGAACGGAGGACGTGGAGAACATGGTGTAACATGCACCCTGAACATAGTGCCTGTCGTTTATCACACATCAGCTGAATGTAACACGTTCACTAAGCTTCAAGCCACATTTTTACCACTATAAAGACGTGAAAAAAAACGAACTGTTTCATCTAAAGAGTTTGCAGTTCTTCCTCACTTACCTAATGCATTCAGAGCATCTAAATTATTCGTCCTGAGTTTATAAGTGCTTTTCGCAACTTTCCCAGGCCAGATCAGAGTTTTGCCGTGACACAAATATTACTTCATGGAGCACAAAGATAAAAGAGCTGCTTTTACATTAGATTTATTGTGGGGCAAAGCAAATTTTACTTTAAAACCTGTTAAATCATTTACTGCACTGCCAACATTTAACTTGAACACAACAGGATAACACATAATCTGAACATGCAACTTGAACATGACACACTCTCTCAGCTCTTTGTCAATTGTCACAACCAATTATCAAATCAGATCAGTCTTACTGTATTTGTCCTGAGGGGCAGTTTCAATATACTGAGCAGGAAAATACAATAATAATAACAGAAAAACCCAAACAAACGTCATGGCAGTGTGAGGAGAGACACAGTCGTGAGGACAAAAGTGTCCCTCCTGTGTGTTCCCTGTGTCCTGCAGCATCACAGCAGCCTCCGGGGGGAGCAGGTGAGCTCTGGACACACAACAGAAAGCTTCTCCTATGCCTCTCTCTCGGCTCTGTTGTTTCGGTCAGTGATGAGAGGAAAAATTCCCGCTGGAACATCTTCTGCCATATTCCAGTTGCATTCTTGTAAAAAGTCTGTAGCATTTCAGAGCTAGCTGCTTAGCATAGCTATCTCCAAGCAGGACCGCCATGGATCTACAAAAAACTGCTCAAATCATACAGTCCAGTGGTGCTTAGCTGTAATTTGAACTGCACACACTGCACTGGTCAAAATCCACAAATAACAAGTTAAAAATGTTAAAAATAACAAGTTAAAAATATAACATCAAAATGTAAGGTTTAAAAACTGCTCAGTGTGCCAGCTAGTCAGCCACAAGAGCAGACAACTCCAGCAACCACAGAATTGGATTAATTATCTGTAACCTTAATATAAGCCTGTTTAAACAACCTATTATCAAATGTAACCAGAATGAGAGTGAATAACAGACCGCACTCTTATGTAAGACAAACAGAACTGATTCTATAAGAAGCTCAACTTACACATAAAGTAAATACAGTTATTACAGCTTCTACAGGTTACAGCATGACCCACTTTGAACTACAATAAAATAATAATATGCTGTCAAAATGATAACTAGTCTGGATATAACCACAGGGAAATGTACACGTCACTGTTATTTCCCATGTTCCTTTGCCTTTCACATACAATCTGCAGACAAACAAATCTGACAGGTTCATGAGTGCAGTGAGAGGACACAGGCCGGGGTCTGCACGGGTGCAAACGGGTGTAAGACCACCTCACTTCAAATACAGCTATCCTCATTTAAGATGTAAATGACTAACACTTAATTGAAGAGTATTGTGTTTGCACCTTTTTGAAAGGAGAGGACAGTAGGATCGATCACCTGCATTACCCCATGTTTGGACCAGAAACACGTCAGCCTCACACCCACAGCCCTCACACACCCTGACCATGGCAGCCTGACCTGCCTCTGACCGCACACATGAGCTGTACTAAAGAAGAGTGACAGGTTCATGAACATACTGACCTCACGCTGACCTCATGCTGACCTCACAGTGGCCTCACGGTGACTCCTCACGTGTGTCTGTGTCTGCAGAGTGGTTAGCACTCGATCCCACACCACGTGGGCCCTTGTGTGTAGTGTGTGTCATGGTGGGATCTGCTGTGCTCTCTCAGCTGCTCCTGACCAGGTGACCTGTGCTGAGCTTTTGCTTTATTTTTATCAGGCTGCTCTGCTACACTGCCAGCAGTGAACTGTGGTGTGCACTTATCCAGCGGCCTCAGAGTCTCGTGGGTTTTCACCATAACACACGTCTAATGACCTGAAACAGCTCCAGACCGCTGTGGTGTCCAGGAAACTTCCTTGTGGGTTCTTCCCGCAGACCCTCACCTCGCCCTGACCCCTGGCCTGGCCCACAGTGCTCTGAGGGCAGTGGAACAGTACGCAGTGCTGTTGAAAATCTTGAAGCACACACCACTTGCATTTGGGATACACCCCAGCTTAAGTCCCCCAGTGTGGAGATTCTTAATGTGCTGCAAAATTGTCTTCCCTTTTGAACTGATGGTCAAAGTGGTAAGTATCCTCAGTACGGTCCGTCCAGGTTAGCATGTACATATCTTATTGTTCTGTGTGTGTGTTAGCATGAGCGCGCATTATAGCATGTCGGCCTAGGCGTTCTCATGTGTGATTTGTCACAGCCCCATCTACACTCTATATTACTACGTGTGCATGTGCCATGCATGGTGTGTGTGCCAAATGGGTGGGCTGGGTTCCTTATCGGGCACTGACGTTTGTTCGTGTGGTTTGGGCAGGTTCACAGTGCAGGAGCTTGAATCTGTTTTGTGTGTGCACAGACTGTATAAGTGGACTAAGGCAGTGTGACGTCACACACAGTGTTCGGTTTCAACCAAATGAAGCCATTTGAGGCTAGCAGTTATAGCAGCTAATCTGCACCCAGGGACCTGAGGCCTGTGTGAAATCCAAGAGTGTGTATCATAGCAACGAAAGAGCAGGAGCCAGAGGGGGCTGAAGGTAACGCCCTGCACATTTAAATTCAAATCCTCAAAATATCCACCCTTTACTTTGTCCACAGCTGCAAACCCTTGACCTTCTCTCAGGGATCTTCTTGAAGAAGTCTCATGAAATGGTTTTCACTTCACAGCTGTACTGTGTCAGGGTCAAGAGACGCCAAAAGTGCAAAGCAGTGATGAAAGAAATACACAGAGAGGGATACAGAGAGAGGGATACAGAGAGAGGGATACAGAGAGAGGGATACAGAGAGAGGGATACAGAGAGAAAAATACAGAGAGAAAAATACAGGAGAGAGGGATACAGAGAGAGGGATACAGAGAGAGGGATACAGAGAGAGGGATACGGAGAGAGGGATACAGAGAGAGGGATACAGAGAGAGGGATACAGAGAGAGGGATACAGAGAGAGGGATACAGAGAGAGGGAGAGAGATGAGTGGATAGAGAAAGCGAGAGAGACAGTGAACTCTGAAGTGGCTCCCTGACTGCTCCTCAGACAAAACAGGCTCCTTCAGCACTTGGAGCAGAAAAGCCAACACGAGGAAAAGCACGCAGCAGAGTCCCCAGGGCCCCGGGGTGCAGGGGACGGCCCTCTGCTTCAGCTTAAAATCAGAGAAATATGCGTGGGGTAATTGGGACCATATCTGCTCGGAGCTGTGTTTACATGAGCTGATGGCGGGCGCATTAGGGGTGCAGGGGTGAGCCTGTCTGACAGTTAGAACAGAGCGTTCCACAGCACACAGGCTCCCACTGTCACAGCTCACACTGCTCTTGTACTGCATCACTTCACATTTATTCTATTGTTCATATTCGTTTGTCACTTCCACTTGAATGTGTTTATTCATTCATCTTTGCATTGCTCATATTTACTTTTTTGAAGAGGTTTTTGCTTAGTTATGCCATTAAATAGTTTTGTTATTATTATTATTTAGCTTTCTACACAATTATAATGTTGTTCCCTCATCAAAAACATGTCTGCAGATGTTTTAGAGTCGTCCATGCATGTTTGAGTAATCTAGTGATCTCTCCAGGGCCCTATTCAAACCCCCCTTAAGTTAACTGCAAGATTCTGTACAAGGCTCCGCCCCCAAGTTTACGTCACAATTCTCCATAAATGTGCAAAAACTGTACACAGAAACTTGACAAACCTGACCTGAAAGCTGAAGGGAAGTGAAACTTATAAAACGTACATGTTAATATATTGTTTTTGGTGAATATACCCTTTTCAAAGCAATAAAAGTTAACATGATGATCTAAATATGTTATGTGTTTGCAGTTAATACCCCAGAGAAGTAAAATACCCCCTCTTTAAATGTAACTTTCATGATAAGTGCACACTTCCTGCTTCTTGCACAATAAAACACATTCTAATTAGATGCAGACAGTACACAACAGTCTTATTTTGATGTGAAGAACTGCTTAAACTATATATCTGAACTTTTTTATGGCTATATGTGTTGGTTATTTAAAAACATGCATTCATACTGTGAGTGGGACTCCCTCACCGCAGATCTGAGCTGTAACTGGACTCAGAAGCATCACCTCCAGGTCCCACTGGAGGAAAATAAGTTTAACGCCAAAACAAGTTCCTAGTTTGTGAATTTTATTACTGACAATGACAATAAAAATCATTCTTTAATGCCTTACCGTGGAACATTCAAGGCAACACGATCACATCTTTATCAAAACATGCACGTGAAAATGGGAGAAAAGTTACACAGTGCAGCTTTAATATCGTAAGAACCTGTGACACTTATGGACTTGAAGTGGGAAGAGTAAAATATTTGATCCAAGTCATTTTAGGGTTAAAATGACTTTTACTCCTACTTATGTTGAGTAATATATCGTACAGTATAACAGTACTGTAGTCGAGTTAAGTTTGTACTTCCACTTATTTCTGTAAATAAGTCTAAAGTGGCAAAAGCTTTACGTAGTGAAATTATCTGTCCATGCAGCAACATTTCACTGAACAAGTTATTTTAAAATAAACTCCCTCTAGTTTAGAATGAATCAGTCTCAGAACTAGTACGTAGAGAATCAACCTGAAAACAAGATGAATAACGTGATATAAGTTGCAAAATTTTGGTCAGATCAGAGAAATTTGCAGAGTACTATTAGCTTTTATTGTTTTGAACAATGCATTTTGTTGTAGAAGTTAACTTAAACACTAACACAAAACAATTGCTGTGATTTCAGCAAATTAAATAATTGCTAATATGGAAGATACTTTATTCCATCAGATTTTGAATTTTAGATGCAATTGAATTTCTCATTAAATCTCTTGTTCAGTGGTATTTTGAATTATTTAACTCTGAAAAGACATGTTTGAAAAAGTTTTATTTTGAATTTTTGTTGCTGAAATT
>KN491156.1:13699-43544 GCA_000787155.1 Scartelaos histophorus | reverse complement strand
TGTAATGAATTTCAGACTAAGACTACAAATTTACAAAATCTCAATTTTGATCTATCCTGATTTGCCTTTTAAATATTTTTTTTTATATTGTCTAATTAAAAAAATACAAATAGCTTTTGATATCAGATATTGTATACAAACAATATGACTTTTAATCAGTGCTATTGGATCCCAAATATAATAAAAATTCTTCCTCCAAAGTCTGAACTCTGCTCCAAACCACATGCTTTTTCTGAGGATTAGCTGTGGACCTCTCAGTTAAAACAACCAAAACATATCATTCACAATTAGGACAGACTGAATCTCATTAAAATTCCTTCAGTTGCATAACCCTAGTTCAGTATAAAATAAAAGGCTACAATGACGTTAAGCTCTTTTGAAATAATATATACTTCTGTACTTGTAATGCTCAATATCGATGCACTATACGAAATTAAATGAAAGTATATATAAGTGGACCATCTCAAACGCCTTTAAAACTAAATTTGCACTGTATTGATTTTAATAAAGTGCTTGAAGGCCCAGTGGTCTTGTAATAAGTAATGAGTAATAATACGACTTGAGATGTAATATTTTTATTTGAAACGTAATGCTTTTACGGCCTTACAGACGGCACCAGTGAATTTAATATCTTAGTGTTTCTTAGACTGTTAGGGCATGCTTGCTTGGATAATTGTGCTCACAGTAAATAAATACCAGATAAAAGAAACAAATAGAAATAGTGCTGGGCATTTTTCTACATAATGACCAATCTCAATTTTCGATTAAATTTTATTTTTTTATTTTCAAAAAGAAAATTGCATTCCATGAACATGAACAATACCAACTTTTAGTCAGAGTAATTTACCACAGAAATAGTGCATATCCAAAGCCTGAACAACATGAGTTTAGTGGCAGGATAGGCAGACAAAAAAAAACAAAAAACATAAAGCATATCATTGACGATTAGACATGACTGAATCTTGATCTTGATTGCAATCCGATTAAATGGCCAGCCAAACCTAAGACCTACCCCAAAATGCCTCAGGGCCCTTGGATAAGACTATTGAAGTTGCAAGACAACAATTAAACACTAATTGAATTACGGGGCTTCTTGAATATTCATGGCGGTAAAGCTGCATGACGTTGGGCTCTGAGGTGATAGAATAATAACCCGTATGATTTATGAGGTGAGGGCTGGAGGGCTGTGTATGATCAAACGCACAGTGAAATGTGTATGTGTGTGTGTGTGTGTGAGTGTGTGTGCGTGCTGTGTTCTGGGGCATGGCTGAAGATGACTATTCCTCCTGTCTGATTATTTCCTCTTCAGCGAGTCTCGTCCTTGAAAGAGAAAAACATTAGCCAAGTGGCAGCCCATCCTTTCGTTCCAAATAGTTTATGAATGCCATGTCCTTTGATGGAGGCGTCATCACACGGCAAAGGAGGAAATCAAATTAATTGCATGTCCGTTAATCGCATTACATCTTCATTAACATGCTCTGAGTCAAAGCTTAAGCTCGTCACAAATGCCTGCAGGAACGATGGAACGCCGCTCAAGAAGAAGAAGGAGACAGGAGGGGACAGCAGAGGAGAAGACACAGCCGAGGTTTTCCTCACAGGGGAATCCTCAATGCCACCGTATACACAAGGCTTTCATATGAGGGTGTCACATGTGAAATACAGAACTACATTCATTCTACATACAACTGTATGTGACGAAGTGGGCCTTACATGCCACTTGTCCCCTTGGTAGTTGCAACACACACACATAACTTACACACAATTTATTCCCATTTACAATATTACTGATAAACTGCACTTACACCCGGGCTATGTTTGTGTTTAGTTTATTTAGTACTGTAAAAGTCTTCCAACACGATAACCAACATTTAAAATATTTTTTGTTAAAACCACACACACCTTTTTTGAGTTACTACATAGTTTATTTTCATTAGTTAAAAGTACTTTAAATTTAAATTTCATGATTCATACTTACCTTCACATACTTACCTGGCTGGAAATGGAAAGAAAGTGGCCGCCCAAAAATTTCCTGCTTTTAAGTCCTGGTCCAGTGATGTCACTGGTGACATCACTGGACCAGTGATGGACCAAAATCCATGTTGGAGGGTGTTTTGGTTGTAAGCTGAAGAGAGCTTGGGTGTTTAGTTTGATTTATATTTGAATATGGGTATTTAGGAATTTGTATTGTAATTGTTTAAAGTGTATTGTTTTAAAATTGCATTTATTGATTATTATTATGACTAATCTTTGTGTTTTGTATTTAGAGGTGGCTGCAACTTCCCTCTGAGTTGGGAGTAGCCAATTAGCACATCTGTGTGTATATAAAGCAGATGTGCTGGGTTTTCTGGGTTGACTTGGTCTGTGTAAGCATGTTGCTGCTGAACTTTGTATATATTTTGGGCCACTGTAAATAAAAACACGTGGTTTTGCAATGGACTTTTTGCCTCAGAGCCTTTTTCAATGGCCACACTAGCCACAAGACCACACTACCTCACACTGTACAACAACTCACCCTTATGAAACAGATAACCGTCTGTCATGTAGACCTATCATGATAACAAATTCTGAAGTACGATACATTGCTCTCGAGAAAATATAAACGATACGCAATAGCACTTAGGCTAATTTATGCCACTAACACAATAAACCTGAATATTCTAAATGTACTAGTCAGAAGTTTAATATTTTTGTCACTCATTTCATAAAGCCAAACACATACATTATATAAACTCATGACGCATAGAATGAAACTTTCACTCTTTGTGTCATGAGTCTACATAATATATAAATATTATATCAACTCAGAAATATTATTGCGAAAGGCTTCCTGTCAGTCACTTATATATATTCTTTTTTTTTACTTGTACATATATAATTATACCTTGTAAGTATAAGTCAAGTGATATACATATAAGCACTCCTCACATACTCTATATACAATACAGAGAGATTTAATTAATTAAAAGATTTATGATTCAGCTTCTGCAGAACTTGAATGTGGCACAAAAGCTTAAAATCAAGCGTGCCAAAAGGTCAATTAGCCATTTTTATCGGCTGAACTACACTGGAAATGGTACATGACAGCCCTTAGGAAATACTGGATCATTACTCATTCAATACATTTCTCAATCCTATTTTTTGTAAGGACAGTTAACACGCTGCTCAATTTTATAAGCGCGCCTTCATTATCCGCATTGTAAATAAGGATTAAAAATCAATATTTTATCCAACAGTTCTAAAAAAAAGTTTTGACTAGATATTTCTGTGGAATGACTAGACAGACAACAAAACGCAGCGCCAGCACCATCTTTGGAACTAAATCTTATTCTAGCAATTTATATGCAAAACTAAACAAGCTTTTGATTAACATTTTCTTTACTTCATTTATTGAAAGCATTACAAGAGCTGGTAAGAAAGTGAAAATTTTCTACCCCATTGCGGTTTCTTCAAAGAGAGAAGCAGGTAACAAAGAAACCAGAAAAGTTACATTGTGCAGCGTTACCAATATATGTTTGTATGTAAAATGTTTCTGTATCCATTTAAAGCAGGAGAGGAGTAGTGAAGCGTTGAGCGTCGCCTGACTGATAACACTGTTGGGCACATCTGGTCACACACATCTCACACACTCACCTGTCTGTGCCTGAAACACACCTGGCTGGTCGGCCGATCGCGGTCTCTGGGTTTTCACTTTGAGGTCATCGTCATCATACGGATCTGAAGAGAAAAACAGATACATTTAAGCTGATTACGATGCCCGCGCTCATGTACAAACTTGCCGCACTTATTGTGATGCCTAAGTATTCACATTTTGTCATATGCACCTTATTACTGTATATTAGCGTCAGTAGTTTACGATTGGATTCGATGTTGTTTTTTATCTTGATGTGCTTGATATTCTCTCTTAAAATGCGTGTAATAAGTTTCATGATTTTCTAATTCTGACTTAATTTGGTGGGCTAAAACATGTTGTAAATATAAATGATAGTTTTACACCAATCAAGAAGCAATTTGTGAAGAAAAGTTGAAAAATATGTTAAAAATTACAGGAAGTAGAAGTAACACATTCATGACGTCACACTAAGGAGAAATATCCAAAAGTTCAGCATAATTACATCTAAGAAAAACCTTTTTTTTAATACTACTGACTGAGGAGAAATATATCCAAAAGTTCAGCATAATTACATCTAAGAAAAACCTTTTTTTATACTACCAACTAACATTACTACAACAAAATAAATGTGGTTTTATTTGTATAATCATATCAATCACATTAGTTATGTTTTAGCCCACTGTATAACAGCGTTGCTAGGTAACAGTTAAGTAATGTCGTAATTTCAACTCAGGAAGTCAAATTTGTAAAAAAAATAAATAAATTATTGTGTAAAATCTTAAATATATTGATTTTAACAGTGTTTTAGACAAATGGATAGTCTAACCTATAGGCACTTTAATGTATTCATTTGTACTATGCATAGTGTTGTTGGCTGGTACTATCCATTTTGTTATGAGGAAATGAAAAAAAAAAGAAAAACGAAACAAAATTATAATACAAAGTCTGCCACTGACCATTTGTTTTCATTCACTGACATCCTGTTTCTGTTTCACTGAATTTGAAATTCCAGCTTGATGTTGCAACATTTATTCCAGCACACATCATTTCAAAATAACACGTACTGTCAGGCCTGCTATTTGAAAGTGAATCAATACAAACTCCAGTCTTATAATAGGAGGGGGCTTTTTCACTCACAACTGTATAATTTCATCGGTCATTCACAAAACATGTTAAAAGTTGAATTAAAAACAATGTTGTCGCCCGTTTTTTCAGCTCCAAGAGAAACTTAATTTGATTTAAAAGATCATTCTCACACAAGTACTTTTTCCCCACAAGGATATTTCAGGAGAATTTGTGCACAGTACCAAAGAGAAACGCATTCCAAATTCAATTATCCACATGAAACCATTTTTGTGTGCGCCCGTTACATAACACCCTAAAATGAAGACGCTAAATGACACTAAAATGTTCTTGTAGCATTTATGAGGCGAGGGGCATTTTAAGCTACAGATATGCCTGTGCTGCATAACTAAGATTTGCTCACCCCTTAGTTACACTTTATAATAACTACCTTAATTAGCCTTAAAGGGCCCATATTATACTATTTTCTGATCAGTGATATAATGTTGTTTACTCATCACAAACACACCCGGAGTTGTTTTCTTTAACATGATGGTTTAACACACACACAGATTGCATATTTAGGCTGAATTCATCTCTCAAATGGAAAACACTCTGTTCCACCTTGTGATGTCATATATGAACAGACAGGATCTAGAAGAAGTCGAAAGGACTTGAGTGCAGCTCACACAAAGCTGAATGATCCTCACGTCTCTTCTCTTCAGCCTGTTTATGGACTTTATACATCAGCTCATGTCCAAATGTGAGTCAGTTACATGTGTCTAAATTTCTTAAATAGTTTGTTACATTATTTGTTTACATATTTTAATGTGTATTTGTCTTAACTGTCTTTTTAAATAAATGTTTGCATGCATTTTAACTCTGTGTCTGTCTATTCTTATGACAATACATTGATTAGCTGTATTTTAACTGTATTTTAAATTACAGGGAATTACTGGCAACAAAATTGCCAGGTAATACATGTAAATGTGGTATACAAGGATATGCTGTAAGCTGCATAGCAACTATTTACTGTATACTCAAACCAACAAATAACTGTAAAAATACCCCAACAAAAACCTGTAAAGTGTTCCCAGCTCTTAACTGTAAATATGATTTACAGAAATTTGCTGAAATAATACAGTAAATATCTGGCAACAAAATTGCCAGGTGTTTACTGTAGAATTTACAGGATATTTGTTACAGTGAATAGTCATAACTTACACTATAATCATTTGGATAATTTAAATTCTGGAACTGCCAAAAGATAAATGAAGCTGTTAAGTTAAAAGGTACCGCTTCATGGCATCACAAGGTGGAATTTTGAGCTTTGGAGATGAAGACAGCCTTATAATACATAGTTGCTCAAGCATAAAACACAATTCCAGGTATGTTTTTGAGCAAGTGACAACATTTTAACATTGCTTAAATCGCATAACTGTCAATATAACAAGAACAAAGACTTAAAGATACACTATGCACCTTTACAGATTAACAGTTTGCTTGAACTATGTGCCTCTTCAAATATCTGACCTGTACCTGTATCCTATGGCCTTATATCTGTGTGTAATGAGCTTATACTAGTCTATGTGGTTTTATATTTGTTCTGATTTAAAAAAAGTAAATTTCTTTTCTGTGAATGTGAGCCATAGATAAAACAGATTTAATCTTGAACATTCTAGGTAAAGTAATCTCCAAGGAGACCAACAGGTGGACCCTAAGAAGGAATCAGACTTTATCGCTACATATTAGGTTTTTTTAGGGTTAGGATTACTTTTACCAAGCCTGAATCCTTTTTAATCAAGTATATTTCATTATAGATTGAATTTCTTGATACTTTATTAAGGCTACTTAGGTGTAGTTATTGTAATTTGGCCTGTGCGTGCGGTGGACAAATGTCTGTCTTATTGGATTCCACATTCTTTTATCCACTCTACGCCTCTCTCATTCTTTGGGTTGGTTTTGTTCTCAGCAGGGTGACTTCAACAAAAGCCCAAAACAACATATTTAAACAGAGGAACAGCGTGTTGCAGTGTGCAGGAGACTGATATCTTCTGCAGCCTACTAAACTGCTGTGCTGGGGCTTGTCTTACATGGTTAACGAATACTACGAACAGAGTATTTTAAATGAAGGGACACACCATCTAGTTCAACAGAAGGTACTGCTAGAAGAAGGTATTGAGCTATAACGAAATACTGTTCACACTTATAACTGAAGATTCCACATCCCTGAATAAGAAAATATACATTGAAGAATTAGTAATATACTTTTAATATACTTTTAATTAAGGAAAGTCAGTGTTGACAATTGTCTCTAATGAGTAACAAAAAAATAATCTGTTGACTCACCACGTCTATTCCCAGTTCCAATATAGCTTTACCTCATTTCAAACTTCACCTTTTGCAAATAATAATGTAGACTTGTAAAACCCCCAACAGAGGGGAAAAAAGTCAGTTTTTCTTTTTACCTTATGTATGTGTGACTGGCCATATTTGTTACTCACAGTATGTTATTTCATTTTGTCATATGTCATATGTTTTAGGAAAACCAGAGTGAGGTCTTGCAGCTGCAGGCAGTAGAAATCGAAAGTAGCTACCAGCGAATCCTGTTCATTTAACTATGTATAGTGACAAATTTTACTGTGTTTCCCACAAATTTAGCATATGCCTCAGTATAAACCAAGCTTTATTCTTTCACTGCAGTCCAGACAACACCCTGCACCTTCTCATTTCACTTTCATTTACTTCTGTATCAGAGAAAAGACCACACT
The DNA here is from genome assembly GCA_000787155.1 of Scartelaos histophorus. Classification (NCBI taxonomy): domain Eukaryota; kingdom Metazoa; phylum Chordata; class Actinopteri; order Gobiiformes; family Gobiidae; genus Scartelaos; species Scartelaos histophorus. The sequence goes on along the minus strand of KN491156.1, from coordinate 36,101 downwards.
TTTTAGGGCTAATGGTTCATTTTTCACCAATTCAGGACTGAGAATGACTGTGTATTCTAATCCATCTTTCTTTTGCTTCCGAGCCAGCGGAAAAAAGGGCTAGAAAAAATGAAAGTTGAAAATTACCTGGTGGATTATGGTTGGATTTGCTACTCCACGCTCTCTTTGGTGCATGGCAGGATGGAGCAAAGAGAGGGGAAGGTGTGAAGCGAAGGACAGTTGAAAGAAAAGATCGATATGGATAAAACCCTTTGCGGCCTGATCTTTGTAGACCTCACTATATTGTTTAATGTTCTGGACTGTCTTTTAATGGACACATCACCACATACTCCACCACCTAACTGTGTCCCTTTTCTGACAATTTCAGCTATTTTTCTGATCTCTGGGGAATCTGGGCTTCCCTCATCCATGGCTTTATCACTCCCAGCTCTGCACGGGGTCGATATCTGGGGCAAATGAGGACGTGTGGTCAGTCCAGAATCCAGCAGTGTTTGCCAGTTGCCCCTGCAGATCAAAGACAATATAAGCGGTTTCCAACTGGAGCTAGCAAGTAGGCAGCATAAACTTTGAAATAAAAAAGTTTTTCAGAATAAAGTGGAATTTAAGAACATAATGTAGCAGAGCTGAGCTGGCGGTGCACAAAGCAGAGCGCTTACAGTGTTCAAAGGCAAAGTATTAAAGATAAAAGGCCATTTCAAACAGAATGGCGGTTGCGGCGTAGTCACAGTGACGCCTGTCAGTCACTCGGCAGGCTGCTGACAGTGAATTGTGTGAAATGGTGTACCTGTGACTGACACACTGCCACAGGATATCGCTTTGGTTTCAAGTTTTCAATTTTTTCTTCCAGATGTTGGAGAAAAAGGCAGAGCAAAGCGTGCATGTTCATTTGGCTGCGTTTAAGGTGGCCATTGTCGTTTTCTAGGTCTTAACAATGGTAATTTTTAGTTGACAGGGTGCAATCTGCTGAAAGAAAAAATACAGTTATGTTTGAAAACTAGTAAACGAATAGGAAAGTAGCATTTTTGGTTGTACCACTGCTTATTTTTTCATTATGAGTCTCTACAACAAATTAGTTGCATTTTTTTTTTAACACCAGATGCCTCTGGTGCCTTCCTCTCAAATCACTGACACTGATGAAGTGGCCAATGGGGGACTAGACTCGGGCAGAACAAGATTTTTTTTAAAATTGTAATATAGTGGAGCATTGATATTTTTGTAAAATTGTACTATACATGTTGATACTTTATTTCAGTTTGAATGTGCATGCCTTATTTTTATTTTTGTAATGCACCTTTGACTTGTATGCTGCTACCGTTTACTGTGTGGCACAGTGGTGTTCAGCTACTCATAATTACAAATACATCAGTAAAGATGCCAAAGTGGCCATAAACAGCCTCAGCCCCTGAACACACCTGCAGAGGTGCTCGTGAGTCAGGGCGAGCTGCAAACAGATGCATAAAAACATGAGCATCACACATAAGAGTGAAATGGTTTCCACACACTTCCTCATCAAATGATCGATACAACCACACACATCAACAGTCATATGTTTTCTTTTATGTGTCTCATTAGATATAATCGGTAGTGACTGCACAGAGATTGCTATAACTGCACTGTTACCACACTTGAGTCACATTCACTGCTGCAGTCTTCTCAGATGCACTTGTAAATCACGCCATCCGTTGTGTGATCCAACAGTTCATTCATTCAGTGCTCCGTGAGATCCAAGCATGGGTCCAAGTTTGATGGTATCGCAGTTGTTTTTCTGAACGTTTCAGTAAACTTACAAAGCAATCATAGAGCAGCTCCTCTTTCAAAATAAATCTAAATAATTCAAATAAAGGAATCTGACCAAAGAATCTTCTCATTATTTCTTGTTATTAAAATATAAAAAGTGAAGCCCAGATTAAGCTGTCAATAAACTTTGTACACACAGAACAGTGTGGCGCCAGCTGGAGGCTGATCCTGACATTACACAGAAGCAGCATAGTCCTGTGAGAAGGTGTGGGCGGGACTAAACTGGTCAATCAAATGCAAAGGGTGAATCTGATTGGTCAGTTCCAGTGCCAGGACCCTGTGTTTGCCATCTGCAGGCCAAGCAAATGACTGAGCAGTTCTGAATATGTCACCTCCAAAACCACACCAAATCTCACTGGACACTGTATTTAGGACATTACTCATTCTTTTTTACAAAATGTTTGATAGAAATATAGCCTTAAAATTATGCTATTATTGATGTATCGTGTACAATTTAATACTATTTACAATAAACAAAAATGTAAGTGCTGAAATGTTTAGGTCGAGAAGTTTGACGGTTCCCCTCTGTTGTAGGCAATGCTAAGTAATTTTTCAAGGTTTTAGAAAATACAAAAATAAACTGCCTGCCTATAAGACAACTATAGCTACAAAAATCTTTCTGTTTATCGAGAACATAGCCAATGACACCTACAGATGCAACACGGTCTGAGGAGTAGAATGAGACAGAAACGTATGCCAAAAATGACTAATAGAGCCATGCTGTAAGGCCAGCATAATGTTGCTCTCCCCCCCTCATACTTTCCTTATTTTTCCAAGTTCAAATCAGTGAAAAGAGCCTGCAGGAGGATACACAAGTGTTGCTGGGTCTGTGGCACAGCGGGCGCAGGCTGTTGAAAGATTCTTCACCACACTGCAGAGATCGCCACAGTCTCCGTAAACACGCACAAACAGAATTAGCCCACAGCACAGCGAATACCTAATTACACACATTAGTGACAACAACAGAGCTTTAAAATACCTTGATGTGGTGTGCGGACGTGCTGTGACGAACACCTGCACAAGTACAAGTAAATATGGCGGATGGATTGCCAGAAATGGGGAAGAGGGCAGGCACACAGCTGGGATTCACTTTGCTTATGTCATGACCTCATGTTATTATTAACTGGGATTACAATTTCCAAACTAACTGAGCACAGATTTATCAAATTAAACTGCCAATGTGTGATTAAAGCCAATGTGTGAGAAAAAAAAAAAAAAAAAGCTTTACAAGGGAATACTATGTTGTGGATGGAGTTGCTGTCTACAGAAAAAGATTTTGGTTTTAATAATTTATATTGCTCCTTTTTCTTTAAAAATGTATTCTTCCATGTCAGTTAAGTAGCAAACAAGCTAAACATGAAACCATAACCGACTAACCAGCCCCTGTCTATGGCTATACGATGTAGGGTTTATACGGCATAAAGAGAGACATATGGTAACCTTGTAAAACCAATGTGTAAATCAAATACCATGTAAAAACACGGTGAGACACTCCACAACTCACAGCATGTATAGTGTATGAGAGTGTGTCTAGCCAGGCAAAATGAGCACACACAAACACGCACATGGCTATTTTCAGCCATATATCAAATCTGAGCTTATGGCTTCTCTGGTGCTGGTCATTTACTCCAGGGTCCATCTGGGAGAGCCCAAACTGATAGAAGTGCACCATAATGGGCTTTTTATAAGCTACCGGACAGCCACATCCACTCCATCTGGCCCCGTCTCTCCTCTCTCTCCTCCCCGCCTTCCCCATCGCCGCATGGTAGATATGAAGAGAGAAGTGGAATCAGGTTGGGGCCGCACAGCCTCTGCCTTACTACAGGGGGCCCAAGGTCAGTTATGTGCCTTCAAAATGGATTCAGAATCGAGTTTTCTGCACCCCGGCGTCCACCACTGTTTTCATATCAGTCGCTCATACATACGACTGTGCACCTTCACAGCTATATACACACGGATAAACACAGGGCCGGGCAAATTCCTCTACCACCAAATTGGCTTTGTTTCATTTCATCCGAAGTCTCAAGCAGTCTCTCTCCTCCCCACATTTTCTTTTTCTTATTAGATATCTTCAAATCTCCAAGCTTGCGTGACTACTCATTTTGTCAAGCTGCATTACAGGCTCTCAGACTGGTAGTGTGCTTGCATTGTCTGCGCTTTTTTTTTTTTTTAATACAAGTTGTGGTTTAATCTTGCTTTTTCTGTCTGTCTTGTTCTTTATTTCTTTTATAATAAGGGGATATTATGCATAATCATGTTTAAATTGTTCCCTCATCAAAAACATGCCTGTTTTCGATGTCATCCATGTATGTTTGAGTAATTTAGCGATTTAACTCTACCGGACTTATTCATGTTATCCTTATGGTCATTTGTAAAATTCTGGGCAGTGCTCTGTTCACAAGCCTACGTTATCCATGGTCTCGCACAACAATTCTCCATAGATGTACAAAAACATGAGTGAAACCTATAAAACATGTTATGATGTCTTTGGCAATTATATAGCATTAAAAGGTGATCCAAGTATGTTATGCACTCACAGAAGTTAGAAAGTCAGTAAAATACCCCCTCTTTAAGTTCTACTACTTGTTTAGCCTAGAAATGTTTAGCTGTGATAAATGTTACAGACTAAATGTGCATTAGTCCTGACTAAGATCTAATATTTGTTTAATACAATTTAGTTGCTTAGACCTGTGTTATATCTTGTATTTTTTAGTATCTTCTGATTAAAAACAGATTTCTACATTTCTAACAATATTTCATGGGATGATTAGAAAACTTTGCAATTCCCTTGTGAATGTGAATAAAGATGTGCTAGAATCGGAGACTAGGTAACCCATAGCAACAATCACAAGACAATCAATGAGCTGTTGGCCTTGGATATTCATTTGCCGTAACATTAGTGCTCTAGATTGGCTTGATCAATTACACACAATTATACCCCAGTGGTGGCTGAGGTTTACTATGAACTTAGCTAGCAGTGCTTATACTCAGGGCTGGTAGCTAAATGGATCGATGGCAGATAAATATTAACCCCAGTTTGCCACAAGCGCTGGGATATCTGTGTTTGAGAGCGTCACCAATTACACAGCTACAAAGCTGCAGGCAAAATGTCTGGGTCCTCACCGAGGTCACCTTGGCAGACAGAACGTCCTAATGTAACTCATTAAGGTGGTGACAGATAGAGTGCAATCGTGTCATCATCTAGAGTTGAAATTCCAAAGATTGCTGCTTAGAGGGAGGTGTCATAATGTGATATGTGCTAATCACATAATCACATTACATGCAAAATTCTGTATGTAATATAATAAAATGCAGACAAGATGCACTGTAAGATCTCTATGGAAATAGTCCTCTGATAAGCAGGATCCCAAGAACAAGAAGAAGTGGCTTATTTTCTGGTCACCACAATGACAACAACAGTCCCCAATAATTGTTTAATTATGAGCAAATGTAGGTAGCAAGCAGGGGACTTGGCTTAAAAAAAATAAAAAGCAAGTGAAACCAATCTACCAATCTATATATTGTTGTGCTTTAAGTATCCTGGTTTTGGACAGTCACAATATATAAATTTAGTGATTAACTTGCTAAAATACAGTCACAAACGAACCGACATCATTGGTTTTTCAGTTACTCACAGTTGTAAATCAAACAGGACCATGAAGCTTATATTGATCACAGGCTTCTGTAAACTTGTTGTATCCATTTTACATTTTTCTTGAGCTCTTAAAATTTTGGAGCTGTTTGGTAATGAGTGCATTTGGCCCTACACATACATGTAGAACACCCCAAGCATGATCACACTGCAAAGAATCAAGAGGTACATCTCTTTACTAGAGTTGGGCATAGAATAGAATATCTGGTGCCATATCCACATATCAAAACAACCCAGTATTATATCGACTGCAGACAGTTGTGTTGATTATAGCCACACCATAAGATTGAGTTCTGCTCACATTTGGCTTCAGACTGAGTTGCTATGGTGACAGTCTCCTGCTGATGCTGAATAAAAATTGCTATTCAAGTCAGACTAAGAGATATTTTCAGTAGTATAATTTTTTTAATAAGAGAAACAAAAAGACTTTGGTAGTTGGTTTTGAAAGATAGGCAATAAAAGTGATTCTTTGCAATTGCAACCATGAATATGCGAGAGTAAGAGATAGTCGGCCAATGATTATTTTGTGAAAACATTTTAATTACGCCTTGGTGGCATTAAGTAGCCTGCGCATAATTGTGCTTTGTGCCTATTTCCATTTGTGTGCAAACATGCTAATATTGGTCATGCATGTTTATGGTTATGTGACATCCCTAGCATTTCATTGCTAATCAGCTTTGAGAGCACACTGACTGCACAGATAATGCTAATGACTAAACTAAGTGTATGCATGAACAGAGCTACAATTAGCATTAGCCAGAGCAGTGGAGTGTAGGCAACCCAGGCAGTAAGCACATGCCACACACAGACCTCCATACCAACTGAGGAAACAAGGGTCAATGGGACAGAACATCACATACTCAGCCAATGCACAGAGCCAAGACAAAAACTCAAATGAACTAGAAGAGGGCAGAGAGAGAAGAGGAGTCATGAGTTACAGAAACTTCAATCTGACAATAAAACCTACTTTAAAGATGCAACTTTTCTGGGGGAGGGTCTGCTACCTACTTTTCTTCATGGAGATATTGCTTTGTGTGAAAGTTTTATGGTATGACATTAAACATATCCATACTATTAGTGCTGCAACCTGCTTGTCTCCTTCATGAAAAATAGGTTTAATGTATTCATCATCCAAATTAGTAACATGCTAGATACATGTTGCGTTCAAAAACATACTTTTAGTTGTATTTTGCTGCATTCAAGAAGGTTTCATTTCCAAGGCTTCATACTTTTTTGACAGACAGTTGTGTAACAGATGAAAAACCCAGAGGTTTTCAACACATATGTTTTTAAAGTATTATTTAAAGTATTACTGTACTTGTGCCTGAACAATTTCACATTCAAATAGGGCTGGGTATCGATTCAAATCTCAAGAATCGATTTGATTCCAATTCTTAAGATTAAGGATCGATTATCCTGATTCGATTCGATCCATTCCAATCTCGATTCTGGTTAGTGTTCTTAAAAACATTTTTTTTAACCTTAACCTCTTTTACATACAACATGTTAAAACTAGCATTAGATTGACATTTAACAGCAAATTATGCAAGTATTGGTAGTTACTGATGGCTGAGAGTGGCTGTGTAGTACTGCGATGGAAAAACTTTGCTATGTACCTCACTCTCCCAAGTAGACGTGCAATATTCGGGAGTTTGAGTGCGCCACAACGTGAATACCATGGACGTGACTTAGATAAAAGTTTACCGGAGGAATAGGCTACTAAAAAATAATTGTATTTATAAATATTTAGAAATCGATTTTTGGACGCGCGAATCGATATTGAGAATTGAATATGCGAATCGATTAAGAATCGGAAAATCGTTTTTTTCAACACAGCTCCATTCAAATAGCATTCATTGAACACACATATTATCCTTGCTGAATTACTCCTATAATTTGTGTTTTTCATGGTTCATTTTCACTGATGAGGGTAGCAAACATCTACACAATGTACTGGAATCAGATAAATGTATTTATTAGAGAAGAGAAAAGCTAGAAAACATAGAAAGTGTCAGTCAAATGCATGGTATATCATTTACATTACAATAGAACAATTCTTTAACCATAACTCCATATTGCCTGTCAAGTATATCAAAATACTCACATACAAGTAAGTAATCACATTCAGAAAACTGTTACACAAGAGACTGCCATAGCCTTTAGCCTTCTTTGGTAAAACAGGGCAAAGAGGCAGCAAAGCACTGCAGTGGAAAAACACCAGTCAAAGTCTAATACTGAGCAAGTTCCATAAATCATTTCCATAAAAGTGTAATTATACATTGTCCTCTTAAAAGGTCCAAGGTAAATGGAATGGAACGCAACAAGCTCACGTAGCTCAAGGACACCGTAAACGCTACAGAAAACTACCTCACAAAACAGGTCTTTAGTGACAAGGCAAAGCAACACAGTTTATTAGTATGATCACTAGTACTGCATTTTAAAATAGTCTTAAAGTTACCCCTGTTACTATTACAAACCAGACCAACACAATGTACAATCAAATGTATAAAATATATGGTACATTTACACTGCTGGTTCGTTGATATACACATTTATACACTTTCTAATAATAAACAACATGCATTCTCTTCTGTTTTGTACCCAATAACAATGTTGCTCAGCTTAGTATACCATTTTACCTGCCATTATTTCAGTCTGTACTAAAAGAGGTAAACTAGTATTATCATTATTTCCAACACTTCTGCATTTTTCTGTAATGGCAAAGTAGAAAAAAACAAGAAACCAGTCCAAGTAGGCTTACGCATATAACAACACTTACGATAAAGTATCCACCCACACATATACTGTAGCTTTCACCTGCTTATGACCCCAATATGCCAGTGAGATAGTGTTATTTTGTGTTATTTCTGTCAGTGCAATTGAGATGAACTGCGTGCATTATACGTGATTTTCCTGATGTTTTTTTATAGTAACAGTATCGACAAATAATGAAGCTACACTCTCAATTTTGTGTTTGTCCAAAGCATCACTGGCTCCATCTACAGTTGCTTAGTTACAAGTTGGCATGAAATGTACAATTTGATTCATGCAGGTGTGAATAGAATAGTTTTGTGCCTTCTGGCTTCTTCTCATACTTGTGGGACAGAATGTTTTTGCAGTAGTTTTTGCACTTTCTTAACCAGGATCCACATAAAGTGGAATCCTTAATAGGAGAAATCTATTGACATTACTGCAGGGTCAACTTAAAAGGCTCCTCAGGCAAGTTAGAGCAGTTATGCACATGCAAAACACATGAAAACACATGCAAAAATGGTTGAACTACTAGTGTAAAAAATACTCTTGTCTCCATGCCAGTGTATATCAAAAAGATGCAAAAACAGAGGGAATGTCTGGATTTTGTGGGTAATTATTTCTTTATATTATTTATCTAATAAATTAATCTCATCTAGTAGATTTAAGGACATATTTTAGTATTGTATTTCCAAAATATATTGGCATAGGGATTAGTGTTGGTACTAAATGCCGATTCCAATACCACGATAGTAAGAAAAAACTGGACTGTCTTTAAACAATAGAATGATCATTTTCAACATTAAATAATAGTACTTTCTTTTATATGACCATATGTTCTTATATCTATATAATACATTGGTCATCCAGGTATGTTCCATAGCGATCCGTGGGTGTATACCAGTGTATGTGCTGTTCTACTTGTACTTGTTCTGACACAGCTCAAGATCATTCTAAAGCTAGTCAGGACAAGTTCATTTCTGTACTGTGAATGTGACTTTTTTAGAATCGATATCTGCTCAAATGAGTATCTAGTTTTGGTATTGATTAGATACTTATAACAATTCTAATAGGTAAATAAAAAAATAAAAAATACGCACACACACACACACACACACACACACACACACATATACACACACACACACGCACAAACACACGCACGCACACACACACACACGCACACGCGCGACCATCCTATACATATGGCAAATAAACATATAGTCCACTGATAGATGGCATGTGGGCAGGCGCTGTGGCCTTGACCATCAGAGAAACCCACCTCAGATCACAAATACGTCACTGCAGACAGAACAACATTCAGTATTCAAGGACTACCACACCATCATCTGTTCAGGAGATGAGCTTTTCAGCCTGTTCTCGCTGGCCAGCCAATATTCCCAGGAAAGGTAATGTGCACCATGAGTAGAAACATGGCCACAAGCTCAGGCTACTCAAAGAAAAAGTGGAAATAGAAGTTGAATCACCAAATGTTGTCGGCCTAGATTTTGTATTATGTAAAATGGCGTAGGTTGGTGTGTGTGATCTGTCTGTCTAGGGATGTAGTTCTTAATCAGGGGTATGATGAAAGGTGAAATTGAATAGTATTAATAGTATCTGAATAAAAAAATGTTGCGCAAGAATTTTTTTTAGGATTCTGGATTAAAAGAATTGAAAGACGAAAAAGTACTACAGTACTCAAGTTATGGGGTACTTGGAATATTTGCTTATGCTTAAAATATATATTTTTTTCCAGAATATCTTCTATACATTTTTACAAAAGGTTTGGAATCTCTAGTCCAGGGCACAAAATAACTTTTGTAGACTGTATTAAGATATGCTTGGTTTGTTATGACCATAGACCATGATTCAAGAAACGCTGTCAGAAAGACAAAGTGAATTGTAGAATTTATACATCTCCAGTGCTGGTTCATAGAAGCTTTACTTTAACATAATATGATTCTAAATTTTGAAATAAAAGACAACAAACACTTCATTTTGCCTTTCAGTTGTGTTCTGTTTTGTTGGAAAAACATTTTTTTTTTTTTTCTTGTTGTTGCAGAAACCTAAATGTATTTCATCAAAAAACAATATACCCAGTACAAGTGCTGTGACCAATCTTATTTGGGCTAATATATGTTGTTGTGCTTTACACTCGTTCCTTGAGTAATTTCTGATTTCCTGAAAGAACACTTCAGGTGTTAGTAAAGTGACATGTCTGTAACTGCGCCCCTAACCTCATCCTCTCCGGCCTTCACTTTACAATCTGTCCAGCCATATTAACTGCAAACACATGTAGCCATCATAGCCAATCACAGCTTTTAGGATGTTAACCTCAAGCCAACAGTTTCCAAGCCTTTGCCTTTCTAACCTGTTAAATTCCCAGTCATTATAATGATCTTGGTTCATTTGTATGTCATAAAGACGTCTCCTACAGGCTCCAGTGTGAAATTACAGGCTGCAGGGACAGGACTGTCTGGGTTGAGTATGGTCAGTACAGGACCCAGGTCACATAATAGCTATTCTCGGCACTTTAATTTTTGGCTTTCACTTCAGTTTAATTTTGGGTCTTACTCAGAGCCCAGAGGGGAGAGTCCATTGTGGCTGCACCATCATCTACTGTTAGTGGACAGTATTATCCTGTGGGCACAGTGAGTCAAGATATGCCCCAAAATGGCTGAGAGTTTCCACAATTCCCAATCTGTGGTACAGCAAATTGTAAAAGTCTACCTAAAATTATAGCAACAAAGGTACTAAACATATCAGGAAAAGTATGTTTGTGACATTTGAGTACAAGGCCATGGAATTTAGAGAAAAACGGAACAGCAAAAATTCAATCTGGGTTCTGGTTGAAATGTATTTATTGGTTTCATTTGGTCCTGTTTAAGAGTTCAATTTGACCGTTGAAAATATATAATGGTTTGCTTTGAATTGTTTTCACAAAGTCTTTCTAGAGAAATCCCTGAGTCAGCCTCACGCCACGCTGATGAATCACTTAAATACTATTCGCCAATAGTCCCATTGATCGACTAGTGCTCTTTTTGTCCCATCTCCAGTGAGTCCACGAGCACTATCTCATAGCCTCAGCCCTGAGACAAGAAGCAAACTCTCACCCCAGGCTGTATCCTCAGTCTTTACAATGAAAGGTCATCTGTGGCGGACACACTCGGAAGAATCGCTCTCTTCAGTCTTTGAGGAGACATGTTAAAATGCTTTGCAAATCCTACTGGGAGATTTTAGTCATGGTCATCTATTTTGATCTTTTGTTGTCATAAGTTATAGTGATTTTTTTATTGACTAGGAAACGCTTGTCACTGCAGGGCATAGGCACAAGTGGGAAATACAGTATGTCAGCCTTAAAGTTCACTCTCTGAACTGAGCAGTGGTACACCTTTTTAAACATTTTGTGCAAGGACCTACCGGCAGGATTAGCTATTAATACTTTATGCTTTTTATCATGCTGGGCGTGTATTTCTTTGCATCTCAATGTATGTGTTGGTGTTTGTTTTTAGCTGTATTTTAAATTTTACAGGGGCCATGAAGTATCTGCACACTGTTACCTGCTGTCACTGGTTGCCTTTGCTCAGGGAGTAGAGATGAAAATGAGCTTGTAGCTAAATCTAGTTTGTGCAATGCATTTACTGTGCAATGTCACTTTCAAATAAATTATAAATATCTTGGAATATCTTGGTGGAATGTACACATTAGCAATAAATAGCAAAAAGTCGTATTTGGTGTTGTTTAGGTGGTTGATTTTCAAGGTGAAAGTGATGGTAATTTTATGGGTGAGAGACGTGTTTAACAGCACAAACCATCTTAACTGTTCCATCTAGGTCAGTTTTTGATCATATTGTGTTAAAGACTTTAGACAGAGCAGAGCTTTCAGTTAGCATCACCCCCAGGGAACGTTGATGATATCAGATGTAAAGCATCTATAGCATGTATGCAAATCTGCAGTGCTTTCAGTGGTATTATTTTTCATGACTTAAGTACAATACACTGATACTACAGTTCAAATCAGGCTCCTGTGTAAATTGTAATGTAAAGTTGATGACCTACACTGTTACAGCAGAAGATCCAAGCTGCGCTGATTCTTTTTGTCATTGTTTCTCTGGCTGCATTGCTACAAATTGCCTGGGATGTTTCAAACGGCGTTCAATATCACACAAACACAGACACAGGCTAGCCCATGTAATAGCAGCTCTATCTGGCTCTCCATAGGTGGTATCTAGAGAAGAAATGGAAACAGGGAGACAAATGAACAAGCACATGAAAACCGCCACTACAGCGCTCAGACGGCCCCAGCATCCCTAAGGAGAGACTCTGACGTAGGTGCCTGGGCGTATGCAAGACCAAAACCAGACAAAACCAGACAAGGGGAGAGGAGAAATAGTTGGACATGCTTTGCTTAGCTCGAACCAAAACAGTCATTACATCGAGAGCCTAAATAGCTGCACTTAAGTACTTGATGCTGTGGAGGCACGGTGATGGTGCTTGGCTGCAAACACACAGACAGTAGCGGAATGAACAGGTACAATTAACATATCCAAGAGCGTTCAAGAGCAGTCATTTATGCTTTCACCAGCACGGTGTGATAGCATCAACTCACTTTCACTTTTTCAAAGGACTTTGTAGGAAAACCAAACTCTTAAGAGGTATTAAAGCGTTAATTAGTCGCGATGAAAAAACTCAAGATGACAGAAACGAAGACTTAAAGGGGTATCATCTAACTTTTGTAGTGTGTGTGCTCGGCTAACTGATATTTTTCCACTGAAATGTCATTTTCTTGCCAAAAAATGTCTTGCCAAGTTATCTTCATTGCGCTTATTTCATTACAAGTTTGTTGCTAAAGAAATATCTGACCGATCCAAACGATTCTGGCAGGTATGACTTGATGTCTAGTTCCAGGCCGGGCAATATCTCCATGAGCCAGGTGTAGAACCATCCACCAGAAAAGTCCACCTTTAAATGACCTTTAAACTGTCTTGGAGATTGCCAGATATTGGTTTCACTTTTGGCTAACTGCATATAAAAGCCCAAACGTGATATGCGATTTGTTTTTTCAGCCAGTACTGTGGGATAGTAGTCGCTTTAAAGTGGCACATTTAGAAGATTGTAACTGCTGAACTGGACTTCTCTGCCTTGTGTTACATTCTCTGTTCCCCCCTATGTGTAATAACGTCCCATGTGGCCAAAACCCCCTCTAGAGATGAGATTGTGAAGCTCATTTTATATTTAAGATATGCATCCCTTATGCATTGGCAATACATTTCAGCAGAACTAATCCTGTACTAAACATCTTGCATCATTTTTGTGAGTTAACGTTGGACTGCGTTTGGAACCGGGGAGCGTTCAAAGCATCATTAAAGCCGTAAGAGCGCTAACAACTCCTAAAGCCAGTGGTTGATAGCGTACATGTGAGCTGTCCAAGCAAACTACTACAAACTCCAGCTGCCAGTGGGCTTCATCATATGTAGCAGCAGTATACCGCGTACATGATCTAAGAATGGTGTGTGTGAGCGCATGTGAGTGTGTATGCGTGAGTGTGTGTGTGTGTGTACATGTCCGGGGAGAGGGTAATGAGGACCGCTGGGGCTCGTTTAAGCAAGCAGGGTTCACTAACAGAGAAGCGAGCTGCAGCTTCACTGTCCCCAGAGCCAGGCCAAAGCTGAGAGCATCCGGCGTCTATAATCTTCAGTCTTCATTGCATCAGGAGAACACTGCTCCCACAAAGCAGCGGTCCCCTCTGAACCATGCCTGCTAAAGAAGAACTGAGTGCGCTTTCAGGCCGGACGAGTGATCTTGGGGCAAATGATTCAGTTTTTTTTTTTTCAGCATTCTGGCATTTGTAATTTAATGCATGTCCTCTTATGTCGTGAACAGTCAAATTAAAATCAAGTTGCAAAATGAATAGGCAAGCAAAAGTGAATATAGTGATACATTTTTATGAGATACGGCAACAATTGGAAAATTAGCACAACAATTTAAAGCAAAAAATCTTTTGAATGGTGAAAAGTGCTCATAATGGACAAAGATGCACAGATACTGATGTTGGTATAAAATATCGGCACTGATCAGTTCCAAAACTGTCAGTCAGTGTTCTGGTTGGGGCAATAAAATAATGTAATAATTATTTACACACAGTTGTTCTTTAGTTACTTTAGAGATAAATAAGAGCTGCACATTTTGTCATACAGTATTTATTTTAGTTTTTATGAAAATAAAGTCTGTTTTGAGTCTGTACACTCATATCTGCTGATATTGGGCATTGGTAGATACTTAAAGCCATAGCATAAGAATCAGATGCTATGGAGCAGTGAATCCCTGGTAACTATTGATGTATGAGTCCCAATTGAACTTGCACAGGTTCTCATAGAGGAAATATGTTTGACCATTTCAAAAACTTTTGGCGATGGCAATGTCATCATTTCCTTCACAGATCTGAGTGTCAAAACAACATTATAAGAATGTCAAATCTATTGATTACAAAGACACTTCATTTGTCTGGGAAGCTTACTACCAAACAAGAACTCATGAGCCATATCCCCACCACAAATACTATAAAAACATGAGCAAAAGAGAAAATGGTCTTATATACTAGTACTTTCTCTTGTTATGGCTGTTATCATATTGATCTATACAAATAAAATGTGCTTGACTTGGCCCAGTTTCCCACTGGCAACAGGGACATTGACTCTCATGATACTGCATGTTGCTTATTTGTAACAAGCTAAACTAGGCAAACACATAAAAAGCCACATAAGCCTCATCACTTTACATTGATTCCCCTCTGGCAGACCAACTAGCCCTCTGTGGTGACAGGCTGACCCACGAGACCTGTTTGACACACACACACACACACACACACACACACCCCAACACACACACGCACAAACACCAACCTCACACACGCACATACACACACAGAACTGTACAGCTGCCTTGAGGGAACTCCCTAAAGCGTTTATTGACCAGAGAGAAAGTGGCTATTAATCTGACAAAGGCTTAAAAGGCTGTCATGATTCTGAGCTGGTGCTCGTGTGTGCACCTGCAACACATGTTCACATAGTTTCTTGTCCTCATATGTTGCCATTTCACTTGTGGATCTGAAGCATTATTGAAAATTCATAATTGTTTAGAGGCTTTAGAATAGGAAACATGGTGGAATATTGATCAATGTTATCGCACCAACCCATGCCTCTTTGTGTGGAAACTGCAGGCTCTCAATGTGTCTTCTCTGAATTTAAAGGTGTGCTAAGGAACAGTTCTTGTGGGGGGTCTGTCATCTGCTTGCATATGAAGATGGTATTGATGTGCATGTTTGTTTATTAAAGATGATATATTACGGAAAACTGATTCTTGTGAGCTTTAAACCATGTAAAAATGTTGTTACTCGTGACACTTGCTGAATGTGCTGAGGAAGAGAATGGAATGAGTAATCTGAAAAACAAAACTCTTTGTGACTTCCAATCAGTGGCTTACAAAAGTTACAAAAGAACAGGTAAGCGGGATTTATAATTATACTTCTCAGTGATGTCTCCAACTGAGAGTTGCAATTGTGTACTCATGACCTACAAACTTCACGCTGTTCAAACAACTCCATACATAAAATTAGCCCATTAGAAACACTTGAAGAGGTGCACATAAATAAGGATACAACAGCGAAGGTGGGAGTTTAATTCAAGGGGTAATGTTCTTTCAAGTTCCAGGCACTGTTTTAAAGCTACTCTTTAAACCAGTAAACACATAGGTTAGGTTAGTCCAGAATGATATCTCTGTGTATGTTTTATACAGCTGGACCACTTCCTCTTGTGCCTTGAGGAGAGTTTAAACACTCATATAATCAGATTTGTTTATTTCAGTGACACAAACGATGCACAAAAATCACGGTTTGGTACGTACCTCGGTTTTGAGGTCACGGTCCGGTTCATTTTCAATACAGTATGGAAACAAAATGCAAAACCATTTGCTTGTTGTTTATTTGTGTGTTTATTAAACTACCAATTTGTTTAAAAAATATATAAACGGGAACATAAAATAAACAAATGCAAAGTGCTGCTTGGTAATACTAATAAATTTTAATTTAGATATATAATTACAATGAATTACAATTTTAGACCTGATTTAGACCTGGTTCAGTCTTAGTTTAGACTTGGTTCCATCCTGGTTTAGTTCTGGTTTAGACCTGGGTTAGATCTGGTTCAGATCTGGTTCGGAACTGGTTTAGAGCTGGTTCAGTCCTGGTTTAGACCTGGTTCAGTCCTGGTTTAGATCTGGTTTAGATCTGGTTTAGATCTGGTTTAGATCTGGTTTAGACCTGGTTTAGACCTGGTATAGACCTTGTTTAGTTGCGCCTGGAGCACCCAGAAGCTGAGACAGCGCAGCAGATCTCACAGACCAACAAGCACTGCTCTTCTCGGCCGGGGCCGTGGGATCAGTGATTAGATCAGCCACCAGCAACACCCGGGGAGAGGTCCCTTGTCCCTTGAGGAAATCCCCCCGCACTGAGCAGCCGTCTTTTCCCCACCGAGTTAGACAGTATCGCTCTGATGAACAGCTCGCTCACAAACTAGCCGCTAATTCAATGCGCTCTCAGTCAACTATTTCATATAGAAACATGACGGAATAGTAAGTCAGGGATCTAGTATTTGGTTAAAGAGTTTTCCCTAAGTTCCCCAATCACGAACAAGTTCCCTCGAGAATATTAAAGCCGAGTCTTCTGTGTAGCTGCACATGTAGTCGTAAATGTAAACACGCATAAATTGAGCAAACGCACTTGTGTAATAAAGCAGCCATGTTTTGATACAGACAGACCATGCATGTCCCTGATTGGCTAATCCAGCTGTCAATCACCCCCATCAGGGAAGAACTTGGGAAGATTCAACAGTAACCACTCTCACATCTTCATAGAGTAAAAGTGTTTGTTCTGGACCTCAACCAAAAAGTCAGATGTATTTAACTTGTGCATAATATATAGTAACTGTCTGGGTCTTATCTCTGTGTGCACAAATTAGAAAAAGTTATTTATTTTATTCACTATAATATTAAAAGGTGGAAGCTCTAATGAAACAAACCTATTATATATAACAAGATTCAAAAGTGTATTACCTGTTTGGTGATTTTTTTACTGGGTGAATCCTCTAAAGTTGTATATGCCCCTGAACTTGATATAATGGTAAAATGTGTCTTAACCATATCTTCACAGTGTTTATGCTGTTTTTTTGGGGGGGGTTTTTGCATAATAACCTTGAGGTAAATTTGTTTTGTTTTCATGTTCTTTTATTTTACTTCCATTCCAGACGCTTTGCTCTGATGACACAGTTCTAATTAAATTCCAGGTTAGCAACTTCACCTCATAAAAATACACTCACCCATAGGTTAACATGTTAGAGGTCTATCACTTTGCCAGTATAAATCCCAAACAAAAAGCAAGGTGAGCATGTCTAACCTTCCATTCCAGCAAATTACCGTCACAGTGTTAGTTCTGCCAGTTCAACACCCCAGAGGCAAACCCCAGGACTGACAGAGCAACAAGATAATGAGAGGGCCCAGAGATGGACAGAACGCTGTGGAAAAACAATAAAGGACAACTGAAAAAACACCCTGTATGTCAATGTGAGAGAATGCATTTAGGTGCCGCTGCCTCTGTCCATCAATTAAAACCACAACTCCAAAAAAAACACCACTTTTCATCTTGGCAGCAAAGCAACAACTTATTTGTTGAGTATTAAAAATATATTCTGTGGGACAGCCAGGCCACAGGGTCAAAGCAGCGAGGGAGAACAGATCTGTCGTAAGTCTCTGTACCGCGCAGCCGAGAACATCAACTTTAGAGGATTTGTCTCCAGAGCCTTGTTATATCGGGGACACTGTAAGAGGGGCCATTTGCTGTGAAGTAAAGCAACAGAGGGTTTGGTTCGGCTATGTTTTAAATACAGGCGTTCTCAAAATTGATTCATCACATTGTCAAACTTATGAAAGCTAAAGTTGCGCTCACACTTTTCTGTATCCATGTTGGAGGCTACATGCTTTGACCAGCACATGTTCAGCAGTAATTTGTCCTGCCCATGTTAGCAGAGGTCCATATCGGTCTAAACTGACAGTTCACTATGCAACCTGCCATTTAAAAGTACCTCTGTAGTGGCAGTCATATTATAGGATGTGGTAGGGTTTGAAATCTTTGTACATCACTATAAGTATAAGAAATATTAGTGTAGGTTAATCTTACTAGGTTAATTTTAGGTTAATTTTACAAACAAAACATACTGGGAATATGTTTACATGCACACCAAAAAATCTGATCAAAATTTAATTTCAGGTATCATCCAATTGTTAAAAGGTCATATTTATTAGTTTATTCAGTCAATTTGACAACACATTTAAGACACTACATTTTAAAGAGTAAAATATGTTAATTGTTCTGATTTGTTTTTTTAAATACGCATATTATTGTTGTATTATTATTGATGTAAGCTTCGGCTGTTTTAGATGTGCTTTATAAATAAACGTGATTTGATTTGGAAAAGGGCAATCTAATGAGGCAAAAGACAAACATGGAAGATAAAATGTTTAAGATGTACCCACACATGTTACCCAGCAACTCAGCACAATGTCAGTGTTATATAAGCTAAAGTTGCACGCACTGTTCTGGGTGCATATGTATGCAAAATCTATACACACTGTTAGCATGTCCTCTGTGAATGATTGCTATTCTAAAGTGCTGCAGAGAGGAACATGGCTCTGCTAACCCTTTGATTCATTACGGGTGTGGGAGGAATTTGCATAGCAGGCAGACTTTGGGCAGATCCGGGCTCTCGTTAGTCGCCACGGTTACATACTACATCATTATCATCAGGCGCGCATGACGGTTCAGCCACTTGCGCCCTTGCTCGTAATCTTCAAGTAGTCACGGACAAATGAAAATGATGGCGCACAGTGGCAGTGTTTTCTGGGATGTGTCCTGATGATGGTTAAAGGTGAGATTAGAATTTATTATACAGAAAAATGTTCAAGCAATCTGGAGTGTGCTTTATGGAGATGCTTAGTTAGAGTGGGCAAGAACTACAGCTCACAATAGCACAGATAAACTACTCAAAACTTCAAAATGCTCAAAATTAGGGTTATAGTGAACTTAAGAGAGTGATGTACATCTAATTGACTAAACGGGGGAAGGCAGTCTCTCATCCCTGAAGGTTGTATTTCTACTTAAATCAATACATGCAATGATCTGCATCACCATATACACTTAAACCCCCTCCGCTCAGTGTAACATAATAGAGCTAATCAATATTAAAATTAACACCTACAGTGTCCATGCAGTGGAGTTTCCATGGAAATCTCTGGGTATTCACTGAGCCACGGACATATATAATTGCATATTCTGCCTTTACCAGTTTGAAAATTATATTAAGATCACAGATGGCGAGGAAGGGTCAGTATTACTCTGGGTGAGACAAAGTAAATCCATAAATGTTAAGTCTGGCTATCAGTTTTTGTTAAGGGGGGAAACAGTTAAATGGGTAAAATCACTACTGATGTTATGCTTATTGCTTTGTCTACAATCACCTCTGTTGTGAATCAATAAAAGGAGATTTTTGGACCACTGTAGCCACAGCTGCCCTAAAGGAGACTGATGGAAGTGAGGCTGCCAATCTGCACTATCAGCCCTTGCAACGACCAATAACACTCGCAAACACACCACATTCATACTAAGCATGTGGGTGAAGTGTGTTGCCTAAGGATGCAACAACAGTTTTGCTAGAGCTGTTCCATTAACCACAGTGCCAGATTTTACCTAACCCACCGTAGAAAACTCACATGGGGAGAACATTCACACACCAAAAGGACCACTACCACTACGCTTTACAAACCAAGCAGCGTAATACAATAGCCCTGATCAATACTAAAATTCATTCCAGTACTACCATACCAGTTCCCATGGTGATCTGTGGTCACTCACTGTGCTGTTTTCACCTGTCTCTTGTATTTTTCCCTTTGACACAAGTCCGATACATTTCCCTCACAATCTGTACCTGGCAAGTTTGCTGCAGTGCTTTCGGGGACACATCTCGTTATGGAAGACATGCTGACGAGAGACGATCAATACCCACTCCCCAAACGTCCATCGAGAGCAGCTTGTGTATAAGCAAAACACTGGGTATTGTAGGATGGGCTACTGCCATTCATTTGACGGTGTCCTTCAGGGATCCGTGATGTGCTCGTTGCTTAGGTAAAGGGGGTGGATGTGTATGTGTGTGTCTGTGTGTGATTGTGTGAAAAGGATTTAGATATCAGTTTATGGGGGGATTATATGAGCATGACTATTTTCTCACTGTGAATATTTTACCGCCATATAAACAAAACTCAATTTGGAGGCAGCTGTGCACATGGGACGCTCAGGAGACCCGGCGGGAATGGAGCTTTCAATGTAAATGAAGGGTTATCAGTGGTAAACATGAAAACATATACTCACCTGGTAAATGTAGCATCATAGTATATAGTATTTAAGAGTAGTATTTAAGATTGTACAGATTTTTTTTTTATTTTTTTTCTTTTGATGGAGATTTTCAAACCAAATATATTGGGTTTTGTATTAACTTAACCATCAAGACAACTGGACATCAGGTTACAAATGTTCATAGATCTCGGTGCATTGTAGCTAAGTTGTGTTTGTCCACTCATCTAAACGTTGGTGGTTCGAATCCTGTTCTCGATATAAACATAATTTTACAACGTTACCATTGTAAAATAGGGTGGAGAGTTTTATTTGAATTTTCTTTCTTTTCTTTATAGCATGGGATCAAGTTCTAGGGCAAAGTTTTCAATCTAAATATTTAAGTTTTCTCACCAGTGCATCACAATGAAACTTCAGCTTCCTTTCTGACCTTGCTTGAATTTTATACCAACACTTCACCAACACACTGGAAAAATAACCAGTCAAATATTACATTTCATTCACTTCTCAGGCTTTCCACATGGGCAGAAATTACAGGTCATCTGGCACAGCGTGGGACTGGCCTTTTCCACCTGAGCTATGAATGGGCTGCACCAACACTGGGAGATGAGAATGCAGAGAGCCACTGAAATGGAGACTAAGACTGTGTCGTGTTGCTGGAGTCTTAAATCCTCCGTCGTGAGAAACTGCTGGAGTGTAACCGGGGGTCGATAAATCCCCAGTGCGTTCAGTTCCAGCCGGACCAATAGAGTATGGTAGCTATCCTCTGCATGATTAAAGCTGGTTCTAATACAGCATTGTCTTATTTACTCTGTTGTGTCCCTATTAAACAAAGGCAATGTGCTTCATCTTTTGCTGGGTTTCAGATGACATGATCTACATAGGCCTACACTTTTTAACACTTCTACGCATTCTTGTATGTTTTCAATCACCCTGGGATCACTCACATTTTTAACTTAAATAATGGAAAGCATTGGAAATGACACTTCCATTGCCAATGAGGAATTTAGGCATCAGAGCTCCCTCTACTGTCACCAACAGGAATGAACAATGGGAAAATAAACAAATTAGGCAACAGAAATCCTGTGCTAATAGAGCCATGCATTTGTTGTGCACATAATTTGACCAGAGAACAAGTCCAGAGATGGTGATCGGCTTAAAAACTGAGAAAGAGAAATCAAGAGATTTACCTGTAATGCAACAATCCAGACAAAATGCAAAAGGAACAAGATAACTTGGTATTACTGGATTAAAAATACAAAAATACAACTCCAGGTATGTATTTCATAGTGCGAATAACAGTATAATGTTGCATTAACCTAACTATATGGATAGTAACCTAAATTGGGTATTATAAATATATATTGTAAGTTCTGAGGTCTAATAGAAATTCTGATATTCAACATTTGCGATTTGCTTTCTTAGATCGTTCTTATGAAAATACCATGTAATAAATCAAATCTCACTCTTGCCCCCATCAGGGAGCATGGCACATTTCATAATCTGAAAACCAACTACACTTTTGAGTTAAAAAGACATGTTTTAAATATCAACTGCAAAGAAACATTATGTTTTGACTATTATCAAGTTCACCATAGTTATCACAGAAGCCTAATGGGCCCATCTGTCTATGTTCTCAGTCAATTTAGCAGATTTTGATTTAAAACAAGAAAAAGGAGTCAGAGCAGCGCCATAGTTAACCTCTGCTAATGTGCTGTGGAAGAGCTGTAGACACTCCATTTAAAAAC